>JAAAKM020000049.1:10933-36385 GCA_010016025.2 Alatinidae sp. Z8VKAUB7J3 | reverse complement strand
GGGCGCGATCTGTCGCCGATCACCGGTGGGGTCGAGGGCCTGGTGCTCGGCGGAGCGGCCGCGATCGGGTACGCCCTGTCCACCCCGACCGCCGACGGCGGCCTGGCGGCACCGCGCGGCTGGCGTCGGACCCGCACCGCCGTCTCCACCGGCGCGTGCTGCGCGCTCGCCGCGGTGCTGCTCGCGTGGCACGGCAACTACCTGGGCGCGGCGAGCCTCGACCTGATGGCACAGAGCTTCCCCGGCTCTCAGGTGGGGCTCGACCCGATCGCCCGGATGCTCGGCGAGCGGCCGCCCGGGGTGCGCACGGCGGTCGTGCTCGGCGCCTGGGAAGGGTGGATGTTCGGCCTCGGGCTCGCCGTCGGGCTGACCACGCGGCCCGGACGGCGGTGAAATCCGGGGCGCTCACGGACTGCTCACCTTTCCCTCACCTGCCGCTCATGTGTCGCCGACGGCTCCGGCCGTAAGGTGGCGTCGAACCCGTTCGCGGTCGAGGACGACCGCCGGAGGAGACGCCGATGCGAGCCGAGCCGAGGACCACCGTCCGCACCCACGTCAGCCGCCACACCGTCGAGATCGAGACCGCCGAGCGGGTCGAGATCGTCGACCTCACCGACCGGGTCGCCGCGATGGTGGGCGCCTCGGGAGTCCACACCGGCCTGGCGGCGGTGCACAGCCGTCACACCACCGCCTCGGTCGTGATCAACGAGAACGAGCCCCTGCTGCTGGACGATCTGCGCGGGGCGCTGGAGCGTTGGGCGCCGCGGGGAGCCGGCTACCGTCACGACGACCTCGCCGCCCGGGCCGACTCGGTGCCCCCCTGGGAGCGACCCAACGCCGACTCGCACCTGCGCGCCCTGTTGCTCGGCGGCAGCACCTGCATGAGCATCGAGAGCGGGGAGCTGTCGCTCGGCGACTGGCAACGGCTGCTGCTGATCGAGCTCGATGGACCGCGCCGGCGGCGCATCTCGGTGACCCTGCTCGGCTCCGTCGGCGAGCCGGACCCGACGATGCACCTCGTCCCGGGCGACGTCTCCGAGGGCACCCGGTGAAGGTCAAGATGATCCTGCCGGCCCTCACCGAGGCCGTCAGCCCTCATTTCCGCCCGATCAAGTACTCCCTGTTCCCGCCGCTGGGGCTGGCCACGCTCGCCGGCTACCTCGACCCCGACGACGAGGTGGAGATCCAGGACGAGCACGTCGAGCCGCTACGGCTCGACGACACCCCCGACCTGGTCGTCCTCCAGGTCTACGTCACCTCGGCCCGCCGCGCCTACGCGATCGCCGACGCCTATCGCCGGCGGGGTGTTCGGGTAGTCCTCGGCGGACTCCACGTGACGTCGCTCCCGGACGAGGCGGCCGCCCACGCCGACACCCTGTTCCTCGGCCCGGGCGAGGATACCTGGCCGCGCTTCCTCGCCGATCTGGCGGCCGGACGCCCGGGGCGACGCTACGTGTCGAGGACCCGATCGCTCGCGGGGCTGCCTCCGATCCGGCGCGACCTGATCCGCCGGCACCTGTACCTCGTGCCGAACTCGATCGTGGTCTCGCGCGGCTGTCCTCACGTGTGCGAGTTCTGCTACAAGGAGGCGTTCTTCGCCGGCGGCAAGGGGTTCTACACCCAGAGCGTCGACCAGGCGCTGGCCGAGATCGACCGACTCCCGGGTCGCCACCTCTACTTCCTCGACGACCACCTGTTCGGGAACGTCCCGTTCGCGACACGGCTGTTCGACGCCATGCGCGGCATGGGTCGCCTGTGGCAGGCAGCCGGCACGGTGGCGTCGGTGCTCCGGCCGGATCTGCTGGAGCGCGCCGTCGAGTGCGGCCTGCGCAGCCTGTTCGTGGGCTTCGAGACCCTCGACCCGGCCGCGCTTCGGGCGCAGCGCAAGCACCAGAACCTGGGGCGGGACTACGGCCGCGCGATCCGACGTCTGCACGATCTCGGGGTGATGGTGAACGGCAGCTTCGTGTTCGGCATGGACGAGCACACACCCGAGGTGTTCGAGCGGACCGTCGACTGGGCGATCGAGCACGGCATCGAGACCGCGACGTTCCACGTCCTGACGCCGTATCCTGGCACCGCTCTGTATGCCCGGATGGAGCGCGACGGCCGGTTGCTGCACCGCGACTGGGACCGATACGACACGCGGCACGTGGTCTTTCGGACGCGTGGCATGACCGCCGAGCAACTCGAATCGGGCTACTGGCGCGCCTACCGCGATTTCTACCGCTGGAGCTCGATCCTGCGCGGGGCAGCCGGCAAATCGACGCTCCGCGGTCGGCTCCGGCACGCCGCCTACGCGATCGGCTGGAAAAAGCTGGAACCGATGTGGGACTGGATCATCCGGACGCGTCGAACCGCTCGGATGCTGCCGGTACTGGAGTCGGTGCTGACGGGTTTCGGGGACCTCTCCGATCGGGGCGGCGATCGACGGGGGCCGTCGAGCGTCTCGGCTCCGCAACGGCCCGCAGCCGGTGCCCGAGGGCCTGCCGAGTCGGAGTCGGCGGCGAGGCTCGACCCGGCCGTCGACCCATGGTAGATTCTGCTGCGGGGGGATAGGTGCCGAGGCCCGGGAGGGGTTGGAGCATGAGATCGAAACGAGCGGTGACGATCGTCGGTGTCGCGATCGTATCGACCGTCCTGGTGCGGGGCGAGGGGGCGCGTCTGGTTCGGGACGTGGCTCCCGATCAGACGGACGCGGGCGTGTTCCGGCTGGCCGAGCTCGACGGCCTGGTGTATTTTCGAGCGAACGATTTCACCGGCGCGGGCTGGGAGCTGTGGCGCACCGACGGCACCGAGGCCGGCACGGTGCAGGTGGCCGACATCCATGCGGGCGGCGGCTCGTCGAATCCGGAGGAGATGCAGGCCGTCGGCCCGTTCCTCTACTTCGCCGCCGACGACGGCATCCACGGCAACGAGCTGTGGCGCACCGACGGCACCGCCGACGGCACCACCCTGGTCGCCGACGTCTGGCCGGGCGAGGACGGCTCCGACCCGGAGCACCTGCGCGACGTCGGCGGCACGCTGTTCTTCACCGCACGGGCCCCGGATCTCGGTCGTGAGCTGTGGACCAGCGACGGCACCGCGACCGGCACCTCGCTCACCCGCGACATCGCCGACGGGCTGGCCAGCGGCCTGAACCTGGTGCGCGAGCTCGTCGCCCTCGACGGCATCCTCTACTTTCCGGCCGTGTCCTCCGACCTCGGCCAGGAGCTGTGGCGATCGGACGGTACCGAGGCCGGCACCTCGCTCGTGCTCGACCTCGACCCCGAGCCGTTCCACGGCGGCTCGCCGCGCGAGCTGACGGTGTGGAACGGTGAGCTCTACTTCGGGGCGGACGACGGTGTCCACGGCGACGAGCTGTGGCGCACCGACGGCACCGCCGCCGGCACGACGCTGGTGGTCGATCTGTGTCCGGGGGCGTGCGACGGCCTCGGGCTGGTGCTCGACGTACGCGCGACGAGCGACCGGGTCTATTTCTCGGGCGAAGATGGCGTGAGCGGCGCGGAGCCCTGGCTCACCGACGGCACCCCCGGAGGCACCGCGCTGGTCGCCGACGTCTGCCCCGGCCTCTGCGGATCGCGACCGGCCGGGTTCACGCAGCTCCACGACCGGGTGCTGTTCTCGGCCGACGACGACGTCCTCGGCACCGAGCTGTGGAGCACCGACGGCACCCCCGGCGGTACGGCGCTGGTCGAGGACATCCGCCCGGGCGGCCCGTTCGATGGCAGCGGCCCCAGCAGCCTGATGCAGCTCGGGGATCGGGTCTATTTCACCGCCTTCACCGACGCCTTCGGCCAGGAGCTGTGGCGCACCGACGGCACCCCCGGCGGCACTCGCCTGGTCTCGGACGTGTGCCGGGGCGAGTGCAGCTCGCTGGTGTCGGCGTTCGCGATCGCCGACGGTCGACTGTTCTTCGCGGCCGAGGACCTGCCGCACGGCGAGGAGGTGTGGACGGTGCAGGAGGAGGCGCTCCTGAGCGTGACCGGTAGCTGCCCCGGTCCGATCCAGCTCCAGGTCGAGGGAGCGACCCCGGACGCCGACCTGGTGCTGTTCTGGTCGCCGTCGGTCGGCATCACCGAGCTGCCGGCCACCGGACCGTGTGGCGGCACCGAGCTCGACCTCGCCACGGCGAACGCGTTACTGCTCGACCGGGCGGACGCGACCGGCTCACTGTCGCTCGAGCCGTTCGCTCCGGCCGCCGCCTGCGGAGCCCGGCTCCAGGTGCTCGACCGCGCGTTGTGCTGCGCGACCAACCCGGTCGCGGTTCCGTAGCCGACTCCGGGGGGTCGCCCGTCCCGAGCGGCGGGCCGCCCCCGCTATTCCCTCCGCCGGCCCTGACCGTATCCCTCCTCCTCCGGGATCTCCCTGGCGACACGTCGGGTCCTCCGAGCGCCCCTTCAAAACCGTTTCGTAATCACAACCATTTCTGCGTATACTCGGTCGAACCGCTCCGCCGCTCCGCGCACTCGGGACGTGCTCGGTCGAGCCGTCCGGGGGCGACGTGCGTCGCGGCGTAGCTCCATTCGGAGGAGCCCGCATGACGAACTCTGCGCACCGCCATGGACCTCGCCTCTCGGCCCTCGCCGTCGTCGTCCTCGCCGTCGGCTCGGCGGCAGGCGACTGGAAGGCGCCGTTCCAGGTCACCCAGCGTGAGGACAGCGTCCTGGTCCAGTCGGTCGCGATCGGACCGGACGGGACGGTCCACGTCGTCTGGGAGGAAGGCATCCTGTTTCGCGACAACGACGTGTTCCACGCCAGCCAGCCGCCGGGGGGGGACTGGACGTCCCCGACCGATCTTTCCGCCAGCCCCGACACCGCTTCGGCCATGCCCCAGATCACCGTGACTCCCGACGGTGTCCCGCACGTCGTCTGGGAGGACTGCGACGACGACGCCGACACGTGCATCATCCTCTACACGGCACTGGAAGGGGGAAGCTGGCTCCCGCCGCAGCCCCTGTCGGCGCCGCCGGACGAGGCCTTCGATCCGGCCCTCGACAGCGGTCCAGGGGGTGAGATCTACGTCTTCTGGCGAGCCGGCGGGACCCCCTTCGGTCCGTCGGAGGTGGTGTTCACGGAGCGCCCCGTCGGCGGTGGCTTCCAGACCCCGATCACGCTCTCACAGCCGAACGCATCGGGCTCGAATATCCGCCAGGTGGTCGACGGCGAGCACCTCTACCTGGTCTGGACCGACCAGCTCGGGCCCGGGATCGACACGTTCTTCGCCGAGCGCCCGCCGGGGGGGAGCTGGTCGGCTCCATTCAACGTGTCGTCCAGCTCGGAGGATTCGCAGGAGCCGGAGCTCGCGGTGGGTTCGGACGGTTCCGTCCACGTCGCCTGGGAGCAGCGCTCGTTCTTCACTTCCGACGGCGACATCTACTATGCCCAGCGCCCGGCCGGCGGGGCCTGGAGCGCCCCCGAGAATGCCTCATCGAGCCTGCTCGACTCGTGCTCCCCGACCCTGGCGGTGAGCGACGACGGCACCGTCCATCTGGCCTGGTACGATGGCGATTCCTTCAACGAGGAGGAGGTGTACCACAGCTCCCGTCCGCCCGCCGGCAGCTGGGGACCGGCCGAGAACGTCAGCAACACTCCGACCAGCCACGACGACCTGCGACCGTTCCTCGACCTGCACGAGGGTCAGCTCGCCGTCTACTGGGAACGCCGGGCCGAGGTCGGACCGTCCGGCAACGACCTCATGGAGTCGCTCCTCGAGGCGGGTGGTTGGGGCACGCCGCGAGTGCTCACGCCCCGTCGGGTGCTCGACACCTTCGTCAGAGCCCCGGAGCGGGCCCCGGACGGCACGCTCCACTGGATCTTCGCCGCCGCCTACGGGGTCCTCGACCCGGACGACATCTTCCAGCTTCGCGACGATGGCCCCCCGCCGACTCCGCCGACCACGATCGCGTTCGAGCCTGACGGCGGCAGCGGTACGGTCGGGCAGCCGCACACCTGGTCGGCCACCTACGGCGACGCGAACGGAGCCGGCCAGCTCCAACGCGTGTTTCTGCTGGTCAACGAGGCGATCACTCCGGCCGACGGCGTGGTGGTCGGCTACGACTGGCCGAACGACCTGCTCCTCCTACTGTCGGAGTCCGGGAGCGGCGTGGCCGCCAGCTGCGGACTGGGGTCGAGCGGAACGATCAGCCACAGCTACGTGTCGGTCGATTGCGGCGCGAGCAGCATCCAGCGCGACGAGGACGAGCTCACGGTGAGCTGGGTGGTCACCTACACCGCCTGTCCGCCGGGAGGCTGCGGGACCTACTCGGCAGCCGAGCTGGCGATCGACGGGACGTCGCTGCGTGGCGTGGGCGTGGTCGGGAGCTGGACCCTCGACCCCTGAGGACGAAACGCCGCCGCCGTTGCCGAAACGGCACGGCGGCGGCCGGCCCGGAGGCGAGCGGCGGAGCCCCCCCCCCGGCGTTCGATCACGGATCGAGGATCGGCTCGGTCACCGGATTGGAGCGGACCGTGTCGACACCACCCGCGCCCCGGATCACCACCGCCTGGAAGGCGGCCGAGTCGACCGGCAGGTTGGCCGGCAGCGCGACCTCGAGGGTGGCAGCGCCGGCGGCGTCGGCCGTCGCCTGACCGAGGATGCCGTACGGGGCCAGCACGTCGAGGCAGTTGCCGCCCAGCTCCGTCAGACACGGGCCGCAGCCCTCGCCCAGCGTGCTGCGCACGAAGAAGACCGTGTCGCCCTCCTGGGCACCGGTGACGTCGAAGGTCGCGGTCTCTCCGCGGACCAGCGCGCCGGCGACGAGCTGGAGGTCGTAGGCGGTGTCGATCACGCACGGCACCGGCGTGGCCGCGGCGACGCTGTCGGGCGAGCCGGGACGGAACAACCCGACGTCGGCGTTGGCCTGGCGCGGCGGTGCGTCGGCGTCGAACCGGAAGTTGTAGGTCGTCCCCCAGCGCAGGGCGTTGGCGTCCTCGTTGGTCTCGAATGGTACGGTCGCCCAGCTCAGCTCGCCGCCGCTGCCACCGGGGACGGTCGCGGTCCAGTCGGCGCCATCGAACGGCTCGCCCGAGTGATAGGAGACGTCGTGAAAGCCGACGTTGGTGATGTCGACGCCCGCGGGGATCGGAAGGCCGAAGCTACCGACCGAACGGTGCGAGTTGTAGTTCTGCAATGCATACTCGTAGTGCCACTGCCCGCCGCCGAGCTCGGTCACCTTGGCCGCGAGCGACAGCCGACCGTCGTCCGGCACGTAGACGTCGAGCACCTGGACGGTCGGGTCGGCCTCGGCCCAGGCGTAGACCGCGACCTGCGTCGACGCGGTCGGCGCGACGAACGACGGCTGGAGATTGCCGGAGAACTGAATCTCGCGGTACGACGCGTTGTTGTCACCGTTGCCCGCAGCCGCGTCCTCGGGGTGAACGTACATCCCCTCGACGAAGTAGCGTACGCCGGGGTTGAGCGCCGGGTCGATGGCCGCGGTCGGCACCTGCAGGCGCTTGAACACGTCGTCGCCGGTCACCCCGTCGCCGGTCGGCGGGTAGGGGAACACGCCGGTCACCGGGTTGACCTCGAAGCGCGGCCCGAGCCCCGACTGACTGGCGTTCAGGTCGGCCGAGTACGGGTCGGAGCAGCCCGCGCCCAGGCCGGGCTGGAAGAAGCCCTCGCAGGTCCCGCACAGGTTGAGGTTGAGGGCGGCGAAGCCGTGCTTGAGCCAGCTCATCCCGATCTGCTCGAAGCGTCCGTCCTCGAGTCGGTACATGCCCTGACCGATGACCGGGTGATTCGGCGTGTTGGCGTTCCAAGTGATCGCCACGTCACCGATGTTGCAGGCGTTGGTGCCGATCGAATAGGCGGTGAGGTCGTCGACGGTGCCGTAGAGACGGATCTCGTCGATCGCCCGCAGGATGATGTCGCCGCCGGTGCCGCCGTCGGCGGCACAGGCCTCGCCGGCGTGGGCCGGCAGCGTGGGGGCGCACACGAGCAGCGCCGCCGAGGCGACCTGGACGGCGCTCCGGAAGACGCGATGTCGGGTGGTGGTGTTCACGTTCTCCTCCGAGTGGGGTGAGGGCGCGCCGTGCACGGCGGGCCCCCGGGTGGTGCGAACTTCGTACACGGCGCCCTCCCCCGGGCGTCCGCAGGACGCACTCGTTTTCAGCGGAACACGACGGTGAGCCCGTCGCTCGAGTTGGTCACGGGCTGAGGGTCGGAGTCACGGTACCAGAGCTGGAAGCTCCACTGCTGGCCGGGCGCGACGCCGAATCTCTGGACGAGCTGTTCCAAGTCGAGAGGCCATCTTATCTCACCCTGGGCGTCGGCGATGAGGGCCCCCGTGTGCGCCGGCGTCGCGTCGCGGCCGACGCACAGGTAGCCGGCCACCTGGCCGGACGGCTCGACCGTGCGGGCATCGCGCGAGGCGACGATCACCGCCCGGGCCCCCGGCGGCAGACCGGTCGCCACCAGGGTGAGGTCGTCCTCGGCGATCACCGGCGTCCCCTCCGCGGTGAGGTGGGCCGCCTCGCCGGTGGAGTTGGGGTTGGCCGCACAGTAGCCACACAGGTCGGCTGCCGAGAGGGTGAGCGTGCGGTCCGCCTCGACCCCCTCCAGACGGGTGACGGTGCCGTCGGTCCACTGCACCTCCACGGCGTCGACGACGGTGGCGGCACCCAGGCCGAAGTGAGCCGACAGCTCGCTCTGGCTGAGGTAGTTGCTGCCGCCGTCGACCCGGCCGAGCAGCGTCCGCCCACCGAGCTCGAGCTGGACGACCGAGCCGATGCCGTCGGGGGCGACGGTGGAGCTGCAGCCGCGGTCGAGCTGCACCCGCAACCAGTGCGTGTCGTCACCGGTCAGGTCGTTGCGGAACACCTGCACCGGATCGCGGTGCGGGAAGAAGACGAGGTCCTGGTCGCCGTCGTTGTCGTAATCGAAATTCGACAGCCCTCGACCGGAGATCGGCGTGTCGATGCCGAGGTCGATCGCCACCTCCGAGAAACGGAGGTCGCCGCCGGGCTCGGTGGTGTTGATGAAGGCGTACTGCCGGTTGCTCTGGGTCGTGGCGACGATGTCGATCCGGGTGTCGTGATCGAAGTCGATGGCGACCGTTGCCCACCCCCAACCCGTGTTCACCACCCCGGCCTGGCTGGCCCGGTTGGCGTAGACGTTGCCGCCCCCATTGATGTAGAGGTTGTTGGTGCTGATCGTCGTGACGTAGAAATCGAAATCGCCGTCCTCGTCGAAATCGGCCACGGTCATGCCCATCTCGGTGCCGTCGTTGGCGGTCTGGGACGGGCCGGTGAAGTTCGTGAAGGTACCGTCGCCATCGTTGACGTAGTACCGGCTGGTACCGAAGTCCCCGATCCAGATGAGCTCCGGGTAACGGTCGCCGTCCATGTCGGCGAACCGGGGGGCGAACCCGAACACCCCGGTGAGCGCACCGAGCCCGGCCTCGGCGGTGACGTCGGTGAAGGTGCCGTCGCCGTCGTTGCGGAACAGACGGTTACCGTCGTTGCTGGTCCAGCCGGCCACCGCGAGGTCGAGATCCCCGTCCAGATCGTAGTCGCCCCAGGCCGCCCCCCAGCCGTCGGGGACGGTGGCGGACGAGCGGGAGACGCCGGCGACCGGAGCGACGTCGACGAAGCTCCCGGCCCGCGTGTTGCGGTACAGTCGATGGTGGCCGACGGCCCCTGCACCGACCGGGCCCAGGCTGGTCACGTAGAGGTCGAGCCAGCCGTCCCGGTCGAAGTCCCCGACCGCGGCCGCCGTGCTGCGATGTTGCAGCGCGATGCCCCACTCGGTGGCCCGGTCGACGAACGTCCCGTCTCTCTGGTTGATGTAGAGCTTGTCGGCCGCGCCTCCCCCCATCGGCACGAACACGTCCTGCCAGCCGTCCCGGTCGAAGTCACCGACGGCGCCACCGGCGAGGAACGACTCCGAGTAGACCGGGTCGTGGATGGCGGCCACTCCCACGGTGTCGGTCTGGTCGGAGAAGCCGGGGACGGCGGCGAGCACGGTCGCGCCGGGCATCCAGCCGAGCGCGATGGCGAAGTGCGCAAAGCTCAATCGCATGGAATTCCCTCCGGACGGCACCGAGCGCCGCAGTGTTCCCGAACTTGGCATATCGCTCGAGTACCGTCTACTTCCTTTCCGAGTCCTTGCTCCTGATGCTGAGCGTACCGGAGACGACCTCTCCGACCCACTCGGAGGATCCCCCGACCCGACCGATCGGTGTCGGAACCCGCGTTCAGGCGCCTCTCCGCGGGCTTTCGGAGCCGCGGGGCTCCACTGCGACGCATCCGAGGGCTCCGATCCAGAGCGCGCGGTCCCCGTGCGGTCGCCGCCGCAAGCCGAGGTGAGCGCTTGCCGTCGCCCGTCGTTGAACGTATTCAACACGACTTGAAACCCGACTCTTGCCCCCCTTCGAGCGACGGGGATAATTCAACCCGTACGGGCCTCGAGCCCGGGAAGGACCTCACGGGGGATGCGAGGTCCGTCGCCCGCAGCAGATCCGAGAGGACGACGTGCCGGTCACCGATAGTGCCCGCATCGCGAGCATTCTCAAGCAGCGCATGGCCGAGCTCGGCTACACCAACACCGACGTGTCCCGACTGACGGGTCGCCTCGGCCCGGTGGAGCTCGGGCGCGAGCACGTCAGCAAGCTGGTCAACAACCGTTGCGCCCCGAAGGTGTCGACCTTGATCGCCCTCGCACGGGCGCTCAAGATCGGCCTCGAGGTCTTCGACGAAGCTCTGCCCTACCCGTCCGGCGGCACCAGGTCCGACGCCGAGGACGAGTTCGCCGGCCAGCCCGCCTCGGCGTTGCGCAAGACCGCCATCGCCCTCGACGACCGGGGCGAGCACGAGAGCGCGCTGCGACACCTGCAGGCGGCCTGGGATCGAGTCAACCGCTCGACGGAGCTGGCGGCCAAGATCCTGATCAGCCTCGGCATCGTCGAGCTCCACCTGTCGGCCTACCACCTCGCCATCCACTACCTGGACCGGGCGCTGTCGCACCCCAAGCTGACCGACCAGCTCGCCGCCTACGCGCTGTGGACCCAGGGGATCGCCGAGCGCTACCTGGGGCGCACCCGCAAGTCGGTCGCCCTGTGCGGCGAGGCGGTTCGCATCGCCAACGAGCTCGGCGACGGTCACCTGATCATCGTGGCCCAGCACAACCTCGGCAAGTCGCTCATGGCGTTGCGCCGCCCGACCGACATCGACGCCGCCGCGCGCCTGTTCGCGGACAACGTCGAGCGGATCAACGAGCGCCGCAGCCGGGGCATGCCGCTGATGAGCCTGGAGCTCACGACCTCGGCCGAGGCGGCCGCCCGCGCCTGGGTGCGGAGCGGCCAGGAGGGGCGCGGCCTGGAATATCACGAGCAGAGCATCGCGACTGCGACCAAGATGGGCGACGATCTCGGCCGATTGCAGTCCCTGATCGCGCTGGCCGAGACCCACGAGGAGATCGGTGAGACTCATGAAGCGGTCCGGAGATTCGAGCAGTGCAGCCGCGAGTGCCACGAGCTCGGGATCCACCACCTGGATTTCCTCTGCCAGTACCACCTGATGAACCATGCCGACGACAAGCAGAAGTCTCGGATATCGAGACGTCTGAACGTTCTGAAGAAAAGGATCCGGGGGAGCTACGGCAACGCGAGGCCGGAGCTGGAGGCGTTCAGCCGACGGGAGGGCGACAGAGCATGAGACGACTCGGAATCTCGATGGTGGCACTGGCTGCGGCCCTGATGCTGACCGGGTGCCGCCCGAAGTGCGAGCCGGGCAAGACGGCGATCTACGGGGTCTGGGTGACGCGTCAGAAGCAGGTGATCGCGACCTACACCTGTATTCCGAACCGACACGGCAAGGGCGGGGAGAATCCGGGCGGCGAGCCGTCGGATCTGACCCCGCACCCGCACCGCTCCGGCAACAAGCCTCCGGGCCTGGAAGAGAAGCCGAAGCGGTGACCGCCCGCCTCGTCCGGCCGCCCCGGCGCCCGGGCGAGGCCATCCGCCCGCTCCGCCCGACCGCCTCCCCGGGGCCGATCTCGCCTCGAAGTGCTATCCTAGGGCCGTGGAGCGGATGAACCCTCATTGATCCTGCCTGCCTCAGGTACCTGCCGCAAGCTCGATCTCTCCGTCTACTCCTCTTTCGTCATAGCCCGGAGTGCGGCTCTTACCAGAGTTCGCTGGCGTCGCACCCGAGCACGGGTGTGCCGTCGACCCTGTCGACCGGCACACGGAGTCCTAGCCTTGGCCAAGAAGCTTTACGTCGGAAACCTCCCCTTCAGCAGCACCGAAGAGGAGATCGAGCAGATCTTCTCCCAGCACGGCACGGTTCACTCGGTCGCGCTGATCAACGACCGCGAGACCGGCCGCCCGCGCGGCTTCGGGTTCGTCGAGATGGACCCCGAGGGCGCCGATTCGGCGATGGCCGCCCTGAACGGTTCGGACATGGGCGGCCGCACCCTGCGGGTCAACGAGGCCCACGACCGCCGTCCCGCCGGTCCGCCGCGCCAGGATCGCTGGTAGCTGCGAGCGCTCCCCGACGAAGGCTCGTCGGGGAGCCGACCGGGGCCGCCCGGCCCCCGTCGCTCCCGCCTCCGACCGAGTCCGGAGTAGCTGCGCTCAGGCGTCGCTCGCGCAGCGGAATCCGGAGAAAACGTGCCGGTGCTCGGGCCGGACCCCGCGACGGCTGGTCGCCCGCACGGCGAGCAGCGACGTCGCCCACGACCCTCCGCGCAGGACCCGCTTGTCGGGATGGAAGGACGCCGCCGAGATCCCCTTGCCCGGGGAGGCGACGAACCCGGGGTACGGCACGAAGGCGCTCGACGTCCATTCCCACACGTCCCCGAGCATCTGGTGGCAGCCGTAGAAGCTACGCCCGCGTGGGTAGGAGCCGACCGGAGCCGGTCCGCCGAGGCGCTGATCGAGATTGGCGTGCTCGGCCGTCGGCAGCGCATCGCCCCAGGGGTAAGTGCGGGCCCGGTTGCGCTCCGGATCCCAGGAGGCGGCCTTCTCCCACTCCGCCTCGGTCGGCAGCCGTTTGCCGACCCAACGCGCGAACGCCTCCGCCTCGTGGGCGGAGACGTGGACCACCGGTCGGTTCGCATCGAGAGGCTCGCTGCGCCCGAAGCTGTGGACCCGCCAGCCGCGATCACTCCGGCGCCAGTGCGAGGGAGCCTCGATGCTCACGCTCTGCAGCCACGACCAGCCCTCCTCGCTCCACAGCTCCCGCCGTCGGTAGCCCTGGTCGTCGATGAACGCGACGAACTCCCCGTTGGTGACCGGCACGGCGTCGATCCAGAACGGGCTCAGCTCGACCTCGTGGCCGGGTCGCTCGCGGTCGAGCGCTGCGGAGTCGGCGTCCGTGCCGAGCTCGAAACCACCCGACGGCACCAGCCGACGCTCGCCGCGCAGCGAGCGGTCGGGGTACTGAGGCCGGACGCCGTCGAAGATCGGCTGCGAGGTGAGCGAGTCGTCCGCCTCGAGTACCTGCAGGACGAGCTCCTGGTGGCTCGCCTCGTGCTGGGAGACCACCCGGTAGACGTGCCCGTCGCCAGTCAACGGCGACGACGGATCGAAGGTCACCGATTCGAGTTGACGGACGGTCGCGGCGCGCACCAGGTCGAGCCGCGACAGCACGGCGGCGCGGTCGAGCGGCTCGGCGATGCGCGGATCGTCCGCCGCCTCGTCGAGGCTGCACGGCTCCGCGGCGGAGCCGATCGACTCGGACTCGATCGGCGCGTGCGGCGAGCGGCCGGTCCAGTCGGCCTCGAACTCGGCGACGTGGGCGAGCTCCCACAGCACCGGCCGCATCGGAAACTGCGGCGTCCGGACCAGCGCGGCGTCGGGGAGCGAGTCGATCAGCTCGAAGGTACGCGCCCGCGTCCGGCGTAGGTCCGCGAGGCGGGCCTGGCGGCGATCCTCGGCGACCGGCATCTCGGGACCACGGCGGAGCAGCAGGACGGCGAACAGCTCGTCCGGATCGGTCAGCACCTGCTCCATCGAGAAGCCGAAGCGGGAGGCGTTGGCTCCGATGTCGGCGGGCCGGAACTTGCGGCTGATCTCGGTCCGGATCATCTCGCCGCGCGCGATCCGGAACTCGCGTCCGACCAGCGGAATCCGCAGGTTCACCTCGCGTAGGAAACGCGCGTAGATCTCGATCCGCGAGAGCTGGTCGTTGTAGTAAGCGACATGCTCGACGGCGTCGTCCGGCACCTCCGTCCCGAGCTCGCGATTCATGCGTTGGAACAGGTTGCGGGTGAACCGGGCCGTCCATCCGGCGGCATCGTTGTAGGCCGCCTCGATGATGCCGGGGGCCTTC
Organism: Alatinidae sp. Z8VKAUB7J3; assembly: GCA_010016025.2. Lineage (NCBI taxonomy): Eukaryota > Metazoa > Cnidaria > Cubozoa > Carybdeida > Alatinidae > Alatinidae sp. Z8VKAUB7J3. Next base: position 22,108 of record JAAAKM020000049.1, on the reverse strand, counting down.
AACACGTCGACTCCCAGCAGGAACGCGTCGCCCGGCGACAGGTGCGCCGAGACCATCTCCAGGAAACCGTCGAGCTGCTCGTGATCGAGGTTCCCGAGGGTCGAGCCGAGGAACACCAGAGTGACCGGAGAGAGCGATTTCAGATACGGTAGCGCGCGCTCGTAGGAGGCCGCGATCGCCTCGACACGGAGGTTGTCGAACTCGCCCGTCAGCTCCTTGGAGGCGGTCTCCAGCATGCCGGCGTTGACGTCGATCGGGACGTAGCGGGTGGGTCCGCGCGCGCACCAGGCTCGCAGCAGATGTCGCGTCTTGGTGGAGCTGCCGCTGCCGAGCTCGACCAGAGTCGTCGCGCCGGCGCCCTCGCGCACGCTCTCGGCCGAGGCGGCCAGGATCGACGCCTCGGTCCGGGTCTGGTAGTACTCGGGCTGCTCGGTGATGCGCTCGAAGGCCGCCGACCCCTCGTCGTCGTACAGGTAGCGGCAGTCCAGCGTTCGCGGCTCCTCGCTCAGACCGCGGGCGACCGACTCGGCGAACGCCAGCCGAGTGTCTCCCGGGGTGTCGATGAGGATGCCGTACCGGTCACCCTGGACGCTGCGCCATCCGGGGTCCGGCTCGAGCAGAGGTTCGGGAAGCTGCGATGGCATGGATGGGCCTCGGGTTACGCGGACGAATGGCCGCACGACGGAAGCGTCTGGAGTGCAGGGGCGCCGACCCGATCATCGTACTACAGTGCGTCTCCGCCTTGCCGCGGCGGTATCATGGCAGGGCGCCAGGCCCGGCGGGCGGGCCGTCGCGCGCCGACGCACGACGTCCCCCCCACGGGAAGGGAGCCGATGACGATGCAACGCCGCAAGTTCCTCAGCCACCTGGTCGCCGGCGTCCCCCTCGGGCTGAGCGGCGCCCCCCTGCTCGCGCGCGACGACGCATCCGACCCGGCCGCAGCGGCGACCCAGCCGTCGGACGACGCCGTGGCGATCGCCAGCGGCAATGGGCTCGAGGCGGTCCGGCGCGCGCGGGAGGCTCTCCTCGAGGGGGTCGACCCGACCGACGCGGCGGTGGCGGGCGTCAACCGGGTCGAGCTCGACCCCGAGGACATGACGGTCGGCTACGGCGGCATGCCGAACTTCGACGGCGTGGTGCAGCTCGACGCCGCCGTGATGCACGGCCCGAGCGGCAAGGGCGGCGCGGTCGCGGCGCTCGAAGGCGTGAAGACGCCGTCCAAGGTCGCGGTCGAGGTGATGCACCAGACCGACCACGTCCTGCTGGTCGGCGAGGGTGCCCGTCGGTTCGCGACCCTGCACGGATTCCCGGAAGAGAACCTGCTGACCGAGCGAGCGCGCAAGGCCTGGGCGCACTGGCGGGCCACCCTCTCGGAGCGCGACGACTGGGTACCACCGCCGCCGGAGCGGCTCGACCCCGAGCTGCGCCGCTTCGTCGAGGACAACGCCTGGCTCTATCGCCCGACCGGCACGGTCCATCTCTCCGCCCTCGCCCCGGGCGGCGACCTCGGCTGCTGCACCAGTACGTCGGGACTGTACTTCAAGATCCCGGGCCGGGTCGGGGACAGCCCGATCATCGGGGCCGGGCTCTACTGCGACAACGACGTCGGCTCGGTCGGCGCGACCGGCCGCGGCGAGGCCGCGATCCTCGCCAACGCGAGCCACACCGCCGTCGAGATGATGCGCCTGGGGCACGCCCCCGAGGCCGCGCTGCTCGCGACCCTGGAGCGGGTGGCGCACCTCAACCGCGACCCCCGTCTGCGCGACGAGCAGGGACGTCCCACCTTCAACCTCCGGCTCTACGGCGTCCACCGCTCGGGCGCCTACGCGAGCGCCGCGATCTACGGCGGCGGCGAGTTCGCAGTGGCGGACGCGCGCGGCGCGCGGCTCGAGAAACAGGCATTCCTGTACGAACGCCGCTGACCCCGGCCCGCGGGAGCTCGCGAGACGGGGATGGTATGCTGACGCCCAGGTGAAGTGAGATCGGTTGGCCTCGGGGGGTGCCGGAAGGCACCCGGGGCCCCGGGTTCGTGCGCCTCGGGATGCCTCCCGACGGGAGGTCTCCTTGCTGCGTCTTCACGCCTCGTTCGGCCCGCGCGCCGCTGCCGCGGGCCTGTGGCTCCTATCCAGCCTGGCCTGGTCGATCGACGTGCCCGCCCTGTTCGACGGCCTCGTCTTCCACGATCTGGACGGCGACGGCATGCTCGAAGCCCCCGAGCCGCCGTTCGCCGTCGGCACGCTCCACACGCTGACCCTCACCTGCGAGTTGATCCCGAGCGGGGATGTCGAGGTGCTGTCCGGAACGACCGACGGCGTGTCGGTCTACCGGCTCGGCGTCGTCATTCCCGACGGACAGACGGGCGCGAGCTGCGAGATCGCGCTCGACCCGGTCGATCAGTTCGAACCGCTCGCGTTCGTCACCACCGCGACCTCGTTATTCGTCGAGGTCGGACCGGGCGACACCGTCATCCACGACTTCGGGGTGACCTACCGGACGGTCGAGCTCGACGGCCGGGTCTGGGAGGACGTCGACGCCGACGGGGTGTTCGACGAGGGCGAGCCCGGCCTCGCGGGGGCGGAGGTCGCCGCCGCCTGCTCCGACGGCTTCGCAGCGACGGTCGACACGGACGCCACCGGACTGTATGCGCTGGCGGTGCCCAGCCCGACGGACGAGCCGCGGGAGTGCACGCTGTCGGTCGCAGCCGACCAGCCGCCGCTGGCGGAGCGGGTTCCGACCACCGAGCCGTCGAGGACGTTCCCGGACCTGCTGCCGGGTGACGCCGCGAGCGCCGAGTTCGGCTTCGAGTCGCTCACCGGAAACCCGGCCCGGCTCGGCGACCAGGTCTGGGAGGACGTCGACCGCGACGGCGTCCACGACGGCTTCGAGGAGGAGCCCGGGCTGGCCGGGATCGAGGTGTCGGTCGAGTGCACGCTGCCGGACGGCTCGGTCTTCACGACGGTGGCCACGACGGACGACGCTGGCGCCTACAGTGTCGAGGTCGAGGGGGGTGAGTGCGTCGTGTCGGTCGACAACCAGGCGCTGCCTTCGTACACCGTGACCACTCCGGAGCTCTACGTACTGTCGGACGTCCAGCCCGGCGAGGAACGGCTCGAGGCCGACTTCGGGCTCTCTCTGCGGACCTGCACCTCGGCGATCGGGGGTCGACTGTGGGAGGACGTCGACGCCGACGGCACCCTCGACGGCTTCGAGCCGGCCCTGTCCTCCGTGACGGTCGTGCTCAGCGACGCGGAGGGACAGAGTCCCCTGCAGCGCGTGGAGCAGACCGACGCCGACGGTGCCTACTTCAGCACCTCGCTGTGGGCCGGTCGCTACACGGTGGAGGTGGCCGTCGACTCGCTCCCCGACGGTCTCGAGCCCTCGTACGACCTCGACGGTATCGACACCGCTCACCGGGCCGAGCTGGAGGTGGAGACGTTCGAGAAGAACGTCTCGGCCGACTTCGGCTACGTCGCCTGTCTGCGCACGGTCCTGATTGACGAGGAGATGCTCGGCTCCCGGATCTCCACCGTCGAGCAGGCAGCCGCGTTCTACGGCGTGCCCGCCGGCTACCTGGTGAACGACGATCACCAAAGCCCGTACGGCAACGCCTGGCTGGCCTGGAGCGAGCATCACGCAGGAGGATCCGGGCTGCTGCCGACCGGGAGCGAGGACGACCCCGGCCTGTTCGCGCTACCGGACGAGCTGCCGTGGCCGATCGAGCAGCTGGTGGACGGGACGGTGCCGGAGAGTGAGCTCGAGAGCGTCGGCGGCGTCCGTCCGTGGAGCGCCGAGGAGCTCGAGGCGCTGGTCGGCAAGCCGCTGCTCGCCATCGTCCACGGCGAGATCGTCCACGACGCCGAGCGCGGGGTGGCCGATCTGCGAGGACCGCGGGCCGGCCTGTTCGCCTTCACTCTGGAGCAGGTGCAGGCGCCCGGAGGCCTGCCCGAGTCGTCGGGAAGCGATGCCCGGGTCGACCTCCGGATTCGGATCGAGGAGCCGATCGCGGCGAGCTGCTACACGCCCGCCGAATAGGACGATCGACTGGCGGTGCGCTCCCCGTGGGGAGCGGCCGCCAGTCCGAGCGCTTCCGCGCCCTACTCGTTCGGGTCGTCGTAGTCGTAGCGCGAGACGTAGCCCGACGCCTCGCCGTCGTAGGACGAGTTGACCAACCGGAGGATCTCCTGGTACTCCTCTCGGGTGATCTGCGTGCCGCCCAGCTCGACGGTCGCACCGCCGCTCGCCAGCAGATCCAGCCCCGCGGTCAGCATGTCGCTCATCAGGACCGAGCCCTGGTCGAGCGCCTGCGAGTTGGCCGTGCTCGGCGGGTAGATCGGCTCGGTGTGCGGCACCCGGTCGACGTTGATGGCGTACTCCGGAAGGAGCGTCTTCAGCGTGTCCGGGATGCTGTCCATGCCGAGGTTGAGAACCAGCAACGCGACGTCGGACTCGAGGCTGACGTCGGGGAACACCCTCCAGACGAACCGGGAGGCCGCCAACGGCGACGTGAACGCCCGACCGAATACCTGATTGATCAGGTCGAGCACGTCTCCGAAGCCGTCGATGGCCCCATCCTCGAGTAGCTGCAGCAGGACGTCGGCACCGAACTGGGTCTCGCCGAAGTACTCCTGGGAACGGGTCGTGAAGTTACCGAGGGGGAACTCGAGCATGCGGGCGAAGCCGACGTCGATGTTCACCGCATCGCCCGACACGAGGGTCAGCGAGTAGTTCGTCGGCGTCGTCGGCACCACGAACTCCGTCACCAGCGACATCGCCTCGTACTCGCAGCTCGCCGACTCCCCTTCGGGGATCGGCACCGTCGCCAGGTACGCTCCGGTGTCGTCGGTGAGCTCGGAGACGAACAGCGTCCCGCCGCCACTGTAGGTGCAATCGAGCTCCACGCCGTTGCCTTCGGGGCCCGACTCGCCCACGTCGAGCGTACCGTCGACGTCGTCGTCGACGAAGATGATCCCCGACACCGTCGCCTCTCCGGCCGCCGCATCGGAGAAGAAGCCGAAGTCGGCCGTGTCGACCGTGTCTCCGGGGGCGAGCGCCATGAACTCGTAGCTGATCGGCGTGGTCGGCGGCTTGCCGTCGAGACCGAGCTGGGTCGGGTCGATCGAGACCGTGCAGTCCATCCGGGCCGGCGTCACGCACGGCATCGAGATCAGATAGTTGCCGTCGGCATCGGTGTCGGCGGATGCTTCCATGCGGTCGCCGATCGCATCGGTACACACGGCGTCGACGGTGACCGAGGCGATGCCGTCCTCGCCGCCCTCGGCAGTGCCGTCGGAGTCGAGATCGAGCCAGACCAGATCACCGAGGAAGATGTCGCGGAAGCTCAGTCCGAACGCGAGGTCGTCGACCACCGCGCCCGGCGAGAGAGAGAACGCGAGCTCGACCGGCGTGGTCGCCTCGAGCAACGGGTCGAGCTGGCTCAGCGGGTCGATCGCGAGCACGCAGCTCGCCGATTCGTCACCCACGATGAACGACACGGTGACGTCGAAGGCACCGGTCGGTGGATCGGACTCGAGCGAGCTCAGAAAATCGACCCCGCTCGGAAAGCCGATGCAGGCGATGGTCAGGGTGATGCCATCCTCGCCGACGTCGACGATCCCGTCCTCGGGGTCCAGCGTTCCATCTCGGTCCAGATCATTGTAAATGAGACCACTCACCTGGGCGTCGTCCTGGGCGGAGGCTCCCGACAGTGCCAGGAGCAGGACGGCGCCGACCGTCACGATTCTGTACATGATCCCCTCGGTGTCATCGCTGGCGGCCCCCCTCGAAAATCGTCGCTCGCGGACGAATCAGGCTCTAGGATACCGCGAACCCTGCCTCACGCCCGCAGGTAGAGCGTCCGAAGGTGCGAAAAAAGCAACTCGTGTCCGGTTCCGGAACGGCCGCCGTCCCGGTACGGGGCGAAACACCTACGGGGGACCGCGAGCGGCGAGCGGGCAACCCCGCACTGCGGCTCCGAGGCGCCCCTAGGAGGTCGGCTCAGTCGAGGATTCCGAGCGCGAAGGGCGACGCTACAGCTCGACCCGGTCCGGCGGACGACGGTCGAACCGTCGGCGCGAGAACGCCGGCCGGCCGTCGCGATCGCGACACTTTCGATAGCCGAGCAGGTGGAACAGCTCCACCACCCACCAGCGGGCGACCTGGCGGTCGACCACCAGCGGCTCACCGGAGCCCGGAGAGCTGACCCCCGGGAGCCGGGGCAGAAGCCGCGACAGCCGCAGATGGCGGAGCAGAGCCGAGACGCGAAGCCAGAAAGGTCGGAACTCGCGCGCCAGGAAGAAGCCGTCGTCGCCCTGCCCCTGGTAGAGGGGCAGCAGCATCCGGCCGCCCCACGGTGCGTGGACCGGCCCGGTGGCCTGCTCGGCGAGCCGCTGGCCGCGGCGCACCGGATCGAGGGTCTCCCAGCCCGGATCCATGACGAATCGATCCGACGCCGACACCGGGTGGCGGTAGCGCACCTCGAGCGTGCGCGGCAATCCGGCGCAGGCAGCCCGCAAGGCCGCCACGGGCGGTCCGGCCGCGGCGACGTCGTCGATCCGGAGGCAACCGGCGCTCTCGAGCGCGAGCCAGACCGCCGCCACCTGAAACTCGACCGACCTCGGCGCCTCGTGACGTCCGGCCTCGAAGCCGAGCGTCACCATGCCGCCGTTGTTCAGGTACTCCAGCAGCCCGCCGTCGATCTGCTCCTCGAGCCCGAGAAACACCGGCGCCGGGAAGGGACGGGCGAAGGTCCGGTTTCGGAGCGTGTCGCCGATGCAGATGAACGGCGGCCCGTCGGCGGAGCTGGTGTGCAGGTCGAGAAAATAGACCGGGGAGTCCGACTCCCGCACCAGCTCCCGAATCTCCACGAGGAGCTCGCGTTGCTGCCGGTGCTCGACCGCGTGGTCGAGGTCCGGGGCACGCTCCTGCAGGGCGCGCACGTCCTCGGCCAACCAGATCCGATTCAGGTCGAGATCGACGTAGCGACGCCGGAGCTGGAGCGCCTCCAGGTTGCCGGCCAGCCCGACCAGACGGCCGCGGAACGGGGGACGGCCGCGCTGCAGCTCGTCGAGCACGCGCTGGATCCCCACCACGCCGGCGCGTTCGTTGCCGTGGATGCCGCCGAGGCAGATCACCAGCGGTCCCGGCGTCTCGCCGCCGTACTCCCCGAGCCGACGTCGGAGCGGTCCCGGTGCGGGGATGGCGGTCGCGCTCGGAGCGCCCGGGGATGCATCCGTGTAGTTCATGAGGATCCGTACGGTCCGCCGGCACGGCGGAAGGAGATCGCCGCCCGATGGACGACGGCTCGGCCCAGGCCCTGTACTGTAGCCGGCCGCGGCGCGTCGGGGCCAACCGCTGCCGAGGATCGAGCCGCGCGCCGGCCCGTCCGTCCCGCTAGGATCAGGAGCGCGCGCCCGGCGACGGAGCGCGCCGACCCGAACGCCGCGCGCGTTCCGCGGAGGCCATCGACGTGTCCCCAGATCAGTCGACCCGGATCACGCTCGTCCGCCACGGCGAGACGGAGTTCAACCGCACCGATCGCTACATGGGGCGACTACCGGGTGGCCTCAACCGGACCGGGCACCGCCAGGCGGCCCGTCTGGCCGCGCGCCTCGAGGCCGAGGGCGGCGCCGACCGCCTGTTCTGCTCGCCATTGCGCCGCACCCGGGAGACCGCCTCGCACGTCGAGCGCCGCCTCGGGCTGGTGGCTCAGGACGAGCCGGACGTCCAGGAGATCGACATGGGGGTCTGGGAGGGTCGCGTGCGGGCCGAGGTCGCGCGCGAGAACCCGGACATCTGGCAGACCTGGCTCACCGACCCGAACCGGGTGCGGATCGAGGGCATGGAGTCGATCGACGCGCTCGAGGAGCGGGTCGGTCGCGCGATCGACGGCATCGTCGCGCGCCACCCGGGCGAGCACTGTCTGGTGGTCACGCACTTCGCCTGCGTGGTCGCCGCGGTGCTCCACACCCTCGACCTGCCGGCGTCGGCCTACCGCCGATTCTCGGTCCGCAACACGTCGCTCACCCGTCTGCGGTTCGGCGGCCCCGTGCCGCAGCTGCGCGCGTTCAACGACGACGCTCACGTCGGCCCGCTCGGGGATGCGGCCGAGCCGTCCGAGTAGACGTCAGCTCGTCCCGAAGTCGCACCAGGGCAGCCCCTGCTCGACGAACGAGATCCGCTCGACCGTCCCGTCGGCGTCGACCTCGAACACGTACAGCCGGTGGCAATCGCACCCGTCGAAGCAGTCCGTGAAGCCGTCGTCGAGGTCGTAGGTGAACACCTCCGCCCCCGGCTCGCCGCGGCGCGTCACGGTGACGAAGTCGTCGAGCCCGATCAGGTAGTTCGGCTCGGCCGAGTCGACCTCGGGTAGGGTCGCGTAGCGGGCCGCCAGCGCCTCGACGTTGGGGCGCCCTTCGAAGGTCAGGTTGTACCAGCTCGTGCCCCCGAAGCCGAACAGGAAGTCGCTGTCGCACAGCTTCAGGTAGGCGTTGCGAGCGTCGTAGCCCTCGGTGGGCGCCTCGTCGATCAGCGCGACCAGCATCTGCCCGTCGACCCAGCGACCGACGTAGCGGAAGGTCTCGAGCTCCGGCGAGTGCTCCCGGATACGGGCCAGGTCGCGCGATATCCGCTCGTACTCCGGGTCCGGAGCGAGCAGGGCGCCAGTCAGCTCGAAAGCGAGGATCTCCGCCTCGGCATCGGGGCGCGGGCTCGCTCCGTAGTCGAACGTCGGCCCGGTGTAGCGCTCCCGCAGGGCGCGGCCGTCGTCTCGATCGACGTCGCCGTCGAGGTCGAGATCGGCCCCCTCGCACCCCGGGCCGCCCGATCGGGCGCACTCCAGCCAGATCGTCCCGTCGTCGGCGTCGACGTCTCGATCACCGTCCAGGTCGCCCACCACCGGGGCACAGACCTGGGCCCGGGCGTCGACCGCCGCCGGTCCCGCCCCGACGAGCAGCCCCAGCACCGCGAGAGCTCCGATTCCATACCGCATGTTGGCCTCCTCGCCCGGCGCGCTGCCGGGTCTGGTGGCCAATCTAACCCGAGCAGCGCGCAGAAGAAAGGTCAGGGGGCGACGATCGTGTCGAGCTCCGGGTCGGAGCGCAGGGAGTCCACCCCTCCCGGCCCGCGCAGTACGACCGCCTGGGTACCCAGGGGCAGCGGCGGGACTCCGGCCGGCAGGAACACCGACAGCCGTGCCGTACCCTCGGCGTCGGCCACTCCCGAGCCGAACACCGAGAACGGGTCGAGCACGTCCAGGCACTGACCTCCGAGCTCCGGCGGGCAGGAGCCGCAGCCGACACCGGCAGTGCTCCGCAGGAAGAACACCACCTCGCCTGGCGCCGCCCCGAAGGCGCGGAACTCGATCGTGCCCCCGGCGACCAGGGGGTCGTGCTCCAGCTCCAGACCGTACTGGCAGCTGTCGGGGACGGTGTCGGCGTCGCAGTCGGAGCTCAGCCCCTGGAGCAGCGTGCAGACGTCGCCCAGGCCGTCGTCGTCGCAGTCCTCCTGCTCCGGGTTGGGATCGGCCGGACAGTTGTCGACGTCGCCGCACACACCGTCCGAGTCGCCGTCGTCGTCCGGATCGTCCGGGCAGCTGTCGCACACGTCACCGACGCCGTCGACGTCGCGGTCCTCCTGGCCGGGGTTCGGGTCGGCCGGACAGTTGTCGTCGACGTCCGGGGCTCCGTCTCCGTCCCCGTCCGCCAGCACGGTGGTGGTCTCCACCGCGGTGTCGTTGGTCGCGTCGGGGTCGAGCGAGAGGGTCGACACGGTGGCCGTGTTGGTCAGCACGCCGGCCTGGGCGGCGGTCGTGATCAGGGTGACCGTGACCGCCGCGTCGGCGGCGAGGTCTCCGAGCTGGCAGTCGACCGTGCCGAGGAGATCGGAGCAGCTGCCGGCGCTGGCGGTCGCGATCACCGCGCCGAGCTCGGGTGGCAGGACGTCGACCAGGACGACGTCGAGCGCCGCCGACGGGCCGAGGTTGCGCACGAGCAAGGTGTAGACCAGGGTTCCGCCCTCGAGCGCTGGGTCGGGCGCGTCGCTGGCCGTCACCTCGACGTCGGCGCGCCCCGAGACCATCGTGGTGACGGACGCGTCGTTGTCCGGCGGGTCGGCGTCGAACGGCTCGTCGGGCGAGGTGACGCTGACCTCGTTGGTCAGCTCCCCCTCGGCCGTCGGCCGCACCACGAGCGTCACCTGGCGCGACGCGTCGAGGCCGAGATCGCCGAAGTCGATCACGACGTCGCCGTCCGGGGCTCCCGGCCCGGCGCCCGCGCCGCTCCCCGGACCGCCGACGTCGATCGACACCAGCTCCACACCGGCCGGCAACGAGTCGACCAGCGTGACGGCGTGCGCCGTCGCCGGGCCGGCGTTGGCGACGTCGATGGTGTAGGTCAGCAGCTCGCCCGCGGCGACCGGGTCCGGGCTGCCGTCGAGGGCGACGGACAGGTCGATCTGGCAGGCGTCCCCGATGCCGTTGTCGTCGTCGTCCTTCTGAAGCGGGTTGCCGACGGTCGGACAGTTGTCGACGTCGCCGCAGAAACCGTCGTCGTCCGCGTCGTCCTCCGGGTCGTCCGGACAGACGTCGCACAGATCCCCGATCTCGTCCTCGTCCGCGTCCTCCTGACCCGAGTTCGGATCGTCGGGACAGTTGTCGACGTCGCCGCAAACCCCGTCCGAGTCGAGGTCGTCGTCCGGGTCCCCCGGACAGGGGTCGACGTCCCCGCACGCTCCGTCGCCGTCGAGGTCGTCGTCCGGATCGTCCGGGCAGACGTCGCACACGTCGCCGGTCAGGTCGTCGTCGCGATCGCTCTGGTCGTCGTTGAAATCGTCCGGGCAGTTGTCCTCTCCGGCACAGATGCCGTCGCCGTCGACGTCGTTGCCGGCGTCGTCCGGACAGACGTCGCACAGATCCCCGATCTCGTCGTCGTCGCGATCTTCCTGTCCGTCGTTGAAATCGTCCGGACAGTTGTCGACGTCGGCGCAGAAACCGTCGCCGTCCGCGTCGTCCTCGGGGTCCCCCGGACAGGGATCGACGTCGCCGCACACGCCGTCCTCGTCGAGGTCGTTGTCCGGGTCGTCCGGGCAGGCGTCGCACAGGTCGCCGATCTCGTCGTCGTCGCGATCTTCCTGTCCGTCGTTGAAATCGTCCGGACAGTTGTCGACGTCGGCGCAGAAACC
>JAAAKM020000049.1:0-10833 GCA_010016025.2 Alatinidae sp. Z8VKAUB7J3 | reverse complement strand
GTCGCCGTCCGCGTCGTCCTCGGGGTCCCCCGGACAGGGATCGACGTCGCCGCACACGCCGTCCTCGTCGAGGTCGTCGTCCGGGTCGTCCGGGCAGACGTCACAGGCATCGCCGGCGCCGTCGTCGTCGCGGTCCTCCTGACCCTCGTTGAAATCGTCCGGACAGTTGTCGGCGGAGTCCGACACGCCGTCGCCGTCGGCGTCGGTCTCGACCCGGAACGGCGAGGTCGCGACCGCCAGGAGGCCACGCTGCAGCGGGGAGCCGACGCGCTGCGGGCTCTGGACCGGGATCGATAGCCGGAACGCGACCTGATCGCCGATCGCGCCGTCGGCCGCGGCGTCCCACACGAACACGTGCTCGACCCCGGCCGCATCGGCGGCGAGATCGATCGGCCCGCCCCCGCCGCCGACCTCGGTCGCCGGAAGCCACTGCCCGCCGCCGACCGGCGAATACTCGGCGACCACGCGCGACACCCGGTCCCCCTCGGCGTCGAGCAGCGTGAACGGGATGTCGACCGGCGAGGGTAGCGGCTCGGTCGAGGGAGCCTCGGGGGCGACCGCCGAGGCTCCCGGCCGGCGCACGCGGACGCGCCCGGGTGTCTCCGGCAAGCCCAGCGACGGCTCCAGGGAGACGTTCTCGTACACCCGGTCGGTCCCGCTCGCGCCGACTGCGAGGTCGAGGTCGCCGTCCCCGTCCCAATCCCCCCATGCCAGATCGAGCACCGTGTCGGTGGGCTCGGAGCTCCAGACGGGGGTGGTGGCGACGCCGTCGGGCCCCCCGGGGTAGACCCTCACCGGCTGCCCGAAGCCGGTCCCCCCCGTGGCCAGATCGAGATTACCGTCGCCGTCCCAGTCCCCCCACGCCACCGACTCGGTCGGCTCCAGCAGGTCGGACTCCCAGATCGCCACGGTGGAGAGCACCCCGCCGAGGTTCTCGTAGACACGGTCGGGCTCGAGGAAGCCGACGTTGGCGACCGCCAGGTCGAGATCGCCGTCGCCGTCCCAGTCTCCCCACGCCAGGTCGCGTGTGTTGTCGACGTCGTCGGACGACCAGGCGGCGGTCGTCCCGAGGCCGCTACCGTCGTTCTCGTAGACCCGGTTGCTCTCGAAATTCGCGACCGCCAGATCGACGTCGCCATCGCCGTCCCAGTCCCCCCAGCTCACGGCGTGAGTCGAATCGGCCTCGTCGGAGACCCAGACCGGGAACGGGTCGAACTGCCCACCGAGGTTCTCGTACACCACGTTGGGCTGCCCGAAGGTGTTGCCCGCGGCGAGGTCGAGATCTCCATCGCCGTCCCAGTCCCCCCACGCCACCGAAGTGGTGAAATCGACGTCGGCGGAGAACCAGGTCGAGTCGATCGCGAGGCCCTCCGGCTCGTTCGAGTAGACGGCGTTGCGGCCGAAGTTGGCGACTGCGAGATCGAGGTCGCCATCGCCGTCCCAATCTCCCCAGGACAGGTCCTGGGTGTCGTCCGGAGCGGACGGCGTCCAGGCGGAGAGAGGATCGAGGTCGCCGCCGAGGTTGACGTACACTCGATTGGTGACCGAGTTGCCGACTGCGAGGTCGAGATCTCCGTCGCCGTCCCAGTCCCCCCAGGAGACCGCCCGACTGACGTCGACGTCCGAGGAGACCCAGGCCGGATCGGCGAGCAACGGAAGCTCGACGTTGGCGTGGACCCGGTCCTGAGCGGACTGGGCCGAAGCGGACAGCTCGACGTCGCCGTCGCCGTCCCAGTCCGCGAAGGCGACGTCGGTCGTGGTCACCACCTCACCGGCGAGCCAGCTCGCCCCGGTCGGCAGCTCGCCGTCCTGCTGCTGGTAGACCCGGTCGGCTCCGTCGCCGCTGCCGATCGCCAGGTCGAGCGCACCGTCACCGTCGACGTCGCCCCACGCCACGGCCGCAGCCGCGTCCGTCTCCACCGACGACCAGGCGGCGGCACCGGCCAGCCCGCCCCCCTCGTTGACGTGGACGCGAGACGGGCCACCGGAGCTGGCGCTGGCGAGGTCGAGATCACCGTCGCCGTCCCAGTCTCCCCACGCGACGTCCGTGCTCGCATCGCTCTCCTCCGACGACCAGGCGGGAGCTGTCTCGAGCATCCCCGAAACGTGCGCGTAGACGCGGTCGGGACCGCCGTCGTGGGCGGTCGCGAGCTCCGGCGCACCGTCGCCGTCCCAATCTCCCCACGCCAGCGCCCGGGTGACGTCCGCCGGATCCGACAGCCAGACCGGCGCGCTGGACAGGTCGCCGCCGAGGTTGCCGTAGATGCGGTCGGCGCCGTCGCCGATCGCCACCGCGAGATCGAGGTCGCCGTCGTCGTCCCAGTCCCCCCACGCGACGTCGGTCGCGGCGAGCGGCAGCGACGACCAGGCCGGCAGGTCCGACAGCACGCCAGCGTCGTTGTCGTGGACGCGAACCGGGCCGCCGTCGTTGCCCACCGCGAGATCGAGGTCTCCGTCGCCGTCCCAGTCCCCCCACGCCAGCGCGACACCGCGCTCGTCGACGATCGCGACCCAGGCGGGGTCGACGCCCAGCCGCCCGGAGACGTTCTCGTAGACCGCGGTCGGCGCTCCGAGGTGGTGGGCGACCGCGAGATCGAGATCACCGTCGCCGTCCCAGTCCCCCCACGCCAGCGCTCGGGAGTCCTCGACGGCGGACGACAGCCAGGTCGGGTCGACCTCGATGGGCACGTCGGCCCGGACCTCCAGGCCGCTCCCCCAGCATCCCCCGACGAGCGTCACCACCACCATCCCGAAGCGGACGAACTGCTCCCATCTGGGCCGTCTACTCACCCTGCATCTCCGCCACTTTCCGAATCCGAAAAACACCTGCACCGCGAGGCCGAATCGCTCGCGGTGCCCCCCTGGACACGGGCCGTTCGACGACCCGTTCGGCACCCCGAGCCAGAGGATGACACACCCGATCCGGAGGTGCCATCAGGCCCCGAGGGGAACGTAGGGCGATGCGCGGGAGGCGGCAAGGGGACAGAGGGGGAGCGGGAGCTGTGCAGGGGAGATGCGCCGGGGGACGCTCTCGGCGGGAGAGCGCCCCCCGGCGGAGGAGGGCGTAGGAGGAAAGAGAGGTCAGGGCTGGGTGGACGGCGGGGTCCAGGCCGCCACCTCCTGCTCGGGCTCCCGCACCGCGACCGACGCCGTCGCCTCCGCCTCGGGCCCGGGCTCGGGCGCGATCGGCTCCGGAGTCTCGGAGCGCCGGGCGTCGGCCAGACGGCGCGCCTCGAGCTCGATGCTCCGTCGGACGCGGTCGAGGTTGGCCTCCAGCTTCGGCGAGTCCGGCTCCTGGTCGAGCGCCCAGCCGTACTCGATCTCGGCCTGGTGGCGCAGCCCCAGGTTCTCGTAGACCACGCCGAGGTTGTTGCGGATGTAGGGCACGTCCGGGTGCAGGACGACGGCGCGCTGCAACGGCTCCAGGGCCGACTGGTAGCGCCCCTCGCGAATCTCCATGAAGCCGAGCAGGTTGAGCGCGAAGGCGTTGTCCGGGTCGAGCTCCAGGCTGGTCCCCAGCGCCGTACGGGCATCGTCGAGCCGGCCCAGGTTCATCGCCGACCGGGCGCTCTGGAACCAGGCCACCGAGGAGCGCGGCCCGAGCTCGGTCGCCACTCCCGCTGCCTCGAGGGCGCTCTCGTACTCACCCGCCTCGTTCAGCACCCGGGCCAGGTTGACGAAGGTCGCGATCGACCCGGGATCGAGCTCGCCGGCGGCCGACAGCGCGCGCTCGGCCCCGACCAGGTCCCCCGCCTTCCAGCGTGCCAGGCCGAGCCGGTAGGTCGGTCGAGCGTCGTCGGGGCGCTGGTCGGCAGCCTGCTCGAAATGACGTGCCGCGGGACCGTACAGCTCACGGTCGTAGCAGTCGACGCCGCGCTCGAAGGGAGTCGGGCCGACACAGGGGTCGGGCTCGACGGTCGGCTCCGGCTCGACCGACGCCACGGTCGTCGGCTCGGGCTCCGGCTCGACGGTCGGCTCGGGCTCGACGATCGACTCCGGCTCGGGGACGGGCTCCGGCTCCGGCTCCGCCGCCGACACGGCCGGAGCGACGGCGGTCGGCTCCGGATCCGGCTCGGCCTCGGGGACGGAGCGGGTGGCGGTCACCACCGACTCGGGGGTCAGCGAGGCGACCTGGAGCTCCACCTCGGGCTCGCCGAGGCTGGCGGCGATGGCGCTGACCGCGAGATAGCCGATCAGGGCCAGGGGCGACAGCGCGAACGCCATCATCGCCCAATCCGCGAAGTCCTTTCCAGTCTTGCTGTTGATGCTCATCGGACACCTCCTTGGATGCCCATCTGGGGAGCGAAGAGCGTGCCAAACCCGCCGGCCGTGCATCAAGTCGTTGACAGTGTGGGCGTTAGGACGTATACCCTGGGCCTGTCGGTGAGGCCGAGAGCGTGTCAGGGTTGCCACGGACGTGTCCCGTCGGCCCGCTGGACGGCTCGAGGCTGGCACGGCGGGCGACGGCAGTGGCTATACTGAGCCGCGCGGAGCCCGCATTCCGGACTCCGTCTCCGGAGTGCTCGCCAGGGGAGACCTCACCGAGGGAGCACGGCGCCGCGCTCCGGGCTGCTCGCCTCGGAGCTCGGCCCCACATCCAGCCCATCGACCGTCCCGCGAGTCGGAGTACCGACACAATCCCGGGGCGGGTGAGCCGCGCGGTCGACCTTCCGCGCGACCGGGTACAGGTGCGAGGGACGACAGCGACGGGCTGGGATCGAGCGACCGCCCTCCCGGACGGGGGGAGGCCGCCGCGGCAAGACCGGGCCGACAGCCGTTTTTCCGAGCGTCCGTATAAAGAGTTCAGCCAGCCAACCGATCATCCGATGGACGGGAGACGTCCAGGCATGGGCCGCGACGATCTCGCCGATTGAACGGGTTCCGCGACGAGCGGGAGGACGACTGCGATGCAATCTGGGAAGCCTTCGGACGTCAAGCCGGGCGCGAAGAACAATTTCCTCATCGTCATCCTGGATTCGTGCCGCTACGACAGTTTCGTGGCCGCCAATCCGAAGACGTTGATGAAGCTGGGCAAGCTCGAGCGCCGGTTCAGCTACGCGTCGTGGACGGCTCCGTCCCACTACAACCTGCTGATGGGCCTGCTGCCGCACTCGAGCCCGCAGAACGTGTACGCCTCCGAGTACTACAAGGAGGACTTCTTCAAGTACAACGAGCGCCTCGGCGCGGACGGCATCGAGTTCAAGAGCATGGTGCCGACGCTCTGGATGCCCACCTACCTGAAGAAGAAGCTCGGCTACCGCACCCACGCCCGCGTGTCGATGCCGGTCCTGAATCCGTTCACTCAGGTGAACAAGGACTTCGACTCCTTCGAGCTGATGGAGAAGCACAACGACATGGCGGCGATGCTGCCGACCATGAAGTTCGAAGAGGACCGGCCGTCGTTCTTCTTGCTCAACACCGGCGAGACCCACTACCCGTACGCCACTCCCGACGAGCCGCGCGGCGCCTGGCCGCAGATCTCGGGAGTCCACGGCGTGTTCAAGCACCTGGACGATCACGTGGTCGACGGCGAGCTCCAGCAGGACACCGAGGAGAAGTTCTTCGACCAGAAGAAGCTCGACGAGCTTCGCGATCGCCAGATCAACACCGTCAGCTACATCGACACCGTGTTCGAGAAGCTCTTCAACATGGTCCCTCGCAACACCTGGATCGTGGTCACCGCCGACCACGGCGAGCTGTTCGGCGAGGAGGGCTACTTCGGCCACGGACCGATCAATCACGAGAAGTGCTTCGAGGTGCCGTTCATCGAGGGAATGGTTCCCTGAGGCACGCCTCGGGCGACCGCACCGACATCGTTCGAGGAGCGCGGCCGACGGCGATTCCGCGGCCGCGTCAAGAGGAGAATCAAGGTGGATTACAAGGGCTTCACCGTCTGGTTTACCGGTCTTCCCGGCTCGGGCAAGAGCACCCTGTCGAAGGCCGTCAGTGAAAAGATCCGCGAGCGCGGCCTGCGGGTCGAGCAGCTGGACAGCAACAAGGTCCGCGACGAGATCAGCTCGAACCTCGGCTACAGCCAGCAGGATCGCGACACGCACGTGAAGCGCCTCGGCTGGGTGAGCAGCATGCTCAGCCGCAACAACGTGGTGTCGGTGGTCGCGGCGGTGTCGCCGTACAAGGCGACGCGCGACGCGGTCCGCCAGCAGACCGGTCAGTTCGTCGAGGTCTTCCTCGAGGCGGACGCGGGCAAGCTCGCCGAGCGTGACCTGACCGGCATGTACGCCGACGCCAAGGCGGGCAAGCTCGACAACTTCACCGGCGTCAACGGCCCCTACGAGGCGCCGACCAAGCCCGAGGTGCACCTGCGCACCGATGGCGACGAGAGCGCCGACGCGGCGGTCGACAAGATCATGCGCACGCTGGAGCTGATGAACCTCGTGCCGCCCCACGCCGAGGGCGACGGCATCACCCCCGAGGAGGAGGCGCGGATCGTCGATCGCCTCAAGAGCCTCGGCTACGTGTGAGCCGACCGCGGGGGCCCTCCGGGGCTCCCGCTCCCGCCCCCTTGACGCTCGATTCCGAGCGCCTTCAGCTTCTTGTAGAGGTGGCTCCGCTCCAGCCCGAGGGCCCGCGCGGTCTCGGCCATCCTCCCCTCGTGCTGCTCCAACGCCCGCTGAATGGTGGCGCGCTCGAAGGCCTCCACCTGCTCCCGTAGCGTCCCGCCCCCGAGCGTCCCCTCGCCCGCGCCGGCGCGACCTGAGGCACGCCCCGCCGCCAGAATCCGACGGATGTCGTCGGCACCGATCGCCTCGCCCCGGGTCAGGATCGCCAACCGCTCGACCGTGTTGCGCAGCTCGCGCACGTTGCCGGGGTAATCGTGTGCCCCCAGGACCCGGGTCGCCTCGGGGTCGAAGCTCTTGGGCGAGAAGCCATTGCGCGCGCAGCAAGCGGCCAGGAATCGCTCCGCCAACGCGCCGATGTCCTGCTTGCGCTCGCGCAGCGGCGGTACACGGATCGGGACGACATCGAGCCGGTAGTACAGATCCTCCCGGAAACGTCCCTCCGACACCTCGCGCTCCAGGTCGCGGTTGGTGGCGGCGACGATACGCACGTCCACCTCGAACTCCGACCTCCCGCCGACCCGCTGCACCTCGCCGGTCTCGATGGCGCGCAGCAGCTTCGGCTGCAGGTGCAGCGGGATCTCTCCGACCTCGTCCAGGAACAGCGTCCCCCGGTGCGCCTGCTCGAACTTGCCCTTGCGGTTCTCGGTCGCCCCGGTGAAGGCCCCCTTGAGGTGGCCGAACAGCTCGGACTCGAAGAGCGTCTCCGGGACCGCCGCACAGTTCACCTTGACGAACTCGCGTCGGCGCCGCGGGCTCTGGTCGTGGAGCGCGCGCGCGACGAGCTCCTTGCCGGTGCCGTTCTCCCCGGTGATCAGCACCCGGCCGTCGCTCGGCGCCGCCAGCGCGATCGTCTCCCGCAGGGCGTCCATCAGCGGGCCGGTGCCGACCATGTCGACGTCGCGCCCGACCTCGACGCGGAGCTCGTCCACCTCGCGCCGGAGACGAGCGTGCTCCAGCGCGCGCGCCACCGAGCTGACCAGGTGATCGCGATCGAGCGGCTTCTCGAGGAAGTCGTAGGCGCCGTTGCGCAGCGCCTCGACGGCCGTGTCGATCGTACCGTGGGCGGTCAGGATGATGACCGGCGTGGTGTCGCCGCGGGCGCGGAGCTCGCGCAACGTCTCGAGCCCGTCGCGACGAGGCATCGACAGGTCGAAGATGGCGAGCGCGTAGCCGCCGCCGTCGAGTCGGGTGAGCGCGGCCTCACCGTCCTCGGCCTCGCCCACCTGGTAGCCCTCCAGCATGAGCGCGCGGGCCACGGTCGCGCGGATGTTCCGCTCGTCGTCGACGACCAGGATTCTCGACACGTCGGCGCCTCCCGTCCCTTAGCGTAGCCGCACAGGGCGGGGAGAGGCGGGAGCCTCGCTCAGCAGGGGGACGGCGCGGTCTCCGGAGCCAACGGCAGGCGCAGGACGAAGCGAGCGCCGCGGCCGGGCCGACTGTCGACGGACAACGTGCCGCCGTGCTTGTCGGCCACCACCGAGTAGGCGATGGCGAGCCCCTGCCCCGTGCCTTTGCCGACCTCCTTGGTGGTGAAGAACGGATCGAAGATCCGGCGACGGATCTCCTCGGGCACGCCCGGTCCGTCGTCCTCGATCTCGATCGTCGCGTACTCCCCGTCGGCGTGCGACCGGATCGTGATGACACCGCGGTCGCGCTCGCCCCGCTCGACCCCGTCACCGATGGCGTGCGCCGCGTTCACCACGATGTTGAGCACGGCCTGGTTGATCTCGCCGATCGAGCAGGTCACCATCGGCAGCTCGCGGTCGAGGTCCAGCTCGACCGTCGCTACGTACTTCCACTCGTTGCGCGCGACGGTGACAGTATTGCGGATGGCGTCGTTCAGGTCGACCGAGCGGCGATCCGACGCCGGATGCGAGAACGCCTTCATCGCCCGGACGATCTCGCTGATCCGGCGGATGCCGTCGGTGGACTGCTCGAGCGCGACCGGCGCCTCCTCGGAGACGTAGGCCAGGTCGGCCTCCTCCAGGAGGGAACGCAGCACCTTGGCGGGCACCGGCTCGTCGCCCTCGGCGAGAGCAGCGATCGCGCCGACCGACCTCAGCAAGCCGTCGAAGGCCTCGGCCAGGAACTCGACGTTGTCGCCGACGTACTGCGTCGGGGTGTTGATCTCGTGTGCGATGCCGGCGGCGAGCTGCCCGAGCGACTCCAGCTTCTGGGCCTGCGCGAGCTCGGCCTGCACGCGGTCCCGCTCGGCAGTCATCCGGGTCTCCCGGGTGATGTCCCTGAAGATCACCACCCCACCGTGCTCGTTGCCCTGCAGCAACACTGGCCAGGCGTCGACCGACAGGTAGCCGCCGTCCGGCACCGAGTCGTTACGGAAGAACATCCGTTCCTCTTCGACGCACTCGCCGCGCAGCGCACGTGCCAGGGGGAGATCCTGAGTCGGGTAGGGGGTGGTCTCGTCGAGCCGGAACAGGCCGTACTCGGCGCTCCAGGAGTCGAGCCCACCGGTGACCGGGGCGAGGCCGAGGATCCGCTCCGCCGCCGGGTTGTAGAGGATGAACTCTCCCTGCGAGTTCGACACGATGACACCGTCGGACATCTCGTGGATGATCCGGCTGCTGAGGTCTCCCGAATGGCGTGCTCGGCGGAGCAGACGTGTATTCTCGCTGAGCTCTTCGAGCGCGCGTACCTGCTCGGAGACGTCGAGCATGGCGCCGATCACCACGGTACGCCCCGGCACGCGCAGGATGCGAGCGCGGTCGACGATCGACAGGTAACGGCCCTCGGTCGTCCGGTAGCGGTACTCCTCGCGCCACGCCGTCGCGTCCGAGGCGATGGCGGCTTCCAGCGATCGCAGCACCCGGTCGGCGTCGTCGGGGTGGAGGTGCTCGGTCCACCAGCGCCAGCTATCGGCCGTCTCGGGCGGGCGCTCCCCGAACAGCGTGTCGTAGCCCGAGCTCCACCAGACCTGGCCGGCCTCGACGTCCACTTCCCACAACGCGACGCTCGCGATCTGCGCGCCGTAGGTGTACCGTTGCAGCCGGCGCTCGAGCTCCTCGGCGCGTCGTGCCAGCCGGACGCACTCTCGTTCCCGCTCCGCGAGACGGCACTCGAGGCGCTCCTCGTCCCCTGGCTGTCGTTCGTTTCCGTTGACGCTCATCATCGCTCGATGGTCGAGTCGGAACGGCGATCGCGCACCCGTACGGATCTTCGGCAAACCGGGCCGACCTCTGCACGTTCGGGGCAGGACGGTGCGCGAAGGAGGGATCAGGACGAGCCGGGCAGCCACACCCGGAAGGTGCTGCCGGCCCCTCCGGTGTCGACCTCGATCCGTCCGGCGTGCTGCTCGACGATGTCGCGCGAGATCGCGAGCCCCAGCCCGGATCCCCCCTCCTTGGTGGTCACGCGCGGCTCGAACAGTCGCTCGCGGACGTCGTCGGGGATGCCGGGGCCGTCGTCGGCGACGCGGATCTCGACGCCCCGGCCCTGCGCCGACGCTCCGAGGAGCACCGAGCCCGCCCGCCCCTCGAGGGCCTGTCCGGCGTTGAGCACGAGGTTCTTCACCACCTGCCCGAGCAGGTCGGGGTCGGCCGGCACCGCCGGCAGCCCGGGGTCGATCTCGCAGGTGATCTCGACCCGCTCGAACGCGCCCTGGAACAGCTCGCGGATCCGGTGCAGCAGCGCACCGACGTCGGTCGGCTGGAGAGAGGGTCGGGGCAGCCGGGCGAAGCGGGAGAACTCGTCGACCAGACGGCGCAGCGCGTCGACCTCCTCGACGATGGTGCGGCACTCGGCGGCGAGGATCTCGTCGAACTGCTCGGGGGCGACCTCGCGGGCCCGGCGCAGATTGTCGACCGACATTCGGATCGGCGCCAGGGGGTTCTTCACCTCGTGCGCCACCCGACGGGCGGCGTCGCGCCAGGCCGCCAGACGCGAGGTACGGGCGAGCTCCTTGCGCGACCGGCGGATGGCGCGCGACATCGCGTTGAACGACTCGGTGAGCCGACCCAGCTCGTCGGTCGAGCGCACGGGCACGAACGGGTCGTCGCGACCGGCTGCGACCCGCCCGGTCGCCTCGGTGAGCTCGCGCACCGGACGCGAGAAACGGCGCGCCAGCCACCCTCCGAGGAGCAGGGCGAGCGCCAGGGCCGCCGCCGCCGCGGCGCCGAAGGCACGCAGGAAGCCGGTGCGCCGATCGCGCAGGTCCTGCACGTCGCGTACCGCGACGAGCGCGCCGATCGGCCCGGAGCCGTCGCGCCAGCTCCTCCCCTGCACCCGGAGCGCTCGG
>JAAAKM020000048.1:5310-29975 GCA_010016025.2 Alatinidae sp. Z8VKAUB7J3 | reverse complement strand
AGGGTCTAGTTATTTTTCTTGGCGACCCAACCTGTTAACTTCTTTACAATCAAGTGAGAAATAGAGCTATTGAAATAGACACAACTTTCCAACTCTTTTGATACCTAATTAAAATAATGTGATACTATATCCAAGGCTATTTTGGTATAGCGATATAAGGCTACGAATTTGCGAAGAGCTTACTGGCGTCATTAGAGGTCACTTAATCGTTATTCATTGATGTCATCTTGGATAAATAAAAATTTTATGTAAAGTAATGACCACATGGTTCACTCACGGCTCTACATCGATTATGTAATTCTTGAGGCTGGTTTGAGGTAAAACACCCAGAGGGTCTTGATAGACGATTTTTAATAATTTGTGTTAAGCCTACTATTGAATTTTGAGTCTGCAGAACCTAGCGTAGACCACACCTATGCACATAGTACTTTTATCAGTCATCATTCTATTTGCCTGATAGCAACATATTCTCTTATGAGATCTTATCACTCACTCAAAGATGTCACTATCTTTATGGTTATCGCTGTCTCCTAGTGAAATCTGGAGATTATTCTTTTCTGGCATTGTACTCCTGACCTTCACGCTTCAAAATTGACTTTTGGCAACGCATCGTCTTGTAAAAGCTCTGTAACTTAACGATTTCATTTTTCATCTTATAATGGAGACTGTAACTCCCCCTTGCTTCTATATTATGAGTCTACCAATCAATCTATTAACTACCCTTTGGCTACATAATTGTCTTGTACAGCCATATAACTGAACAATATCAATATCTTTACTGGTCCCCAATAGTAATCATCAAGGCAGCCGTTAAATGTATTCTTGTTCTCGTATCCTGACAGTCATCCTTATATTTGTCTGTTGCCAACATAATTTATAATAGGAATTTCAGCACGGAAAAATGCCATCTTCCTTATTGCTTTCTGTACCTACCTTATGTTCTGTTGTCCGCAAGTGCCTGAACCTTTTGGTCATATTGACCAGACACGCCGTTCAGCTTATAGAGGTGGAGCTCAATCCAATATTAAAAAACAGATATGCAGGCTTTGCGGTTCTTATCGCCTTTTGGAATTCTCCTGAGACAAATAAGTAATAAGTAAGAGAAAGGATGTATTGTATTAAATCTTAAAATCATGTTCAGAACGAAAATGAATTGATAAAGAAATTTATGAAGGGTTTATATTGGTTTACTGTTTAGGTATCAACAGTAACTCGTCTATTTTGCTGACGTGGTCAATTTACATTACATGCCCACAAGGGGCCAGTACGTATGTATTAACAAATTCATGCATGCAACCAAGTAACAGGCCTATAAATGTTTATAGTCCCGTTTTTTGTTACAATCAAACCCTTTGTACAAGAAATAACTTGCGTAAAAGGGTTACATGCCGCTGCTTGTTTTTTATATAAGCAACCTATTGCTGGAGGCTCAGACTGGGTCAACTATTAAGCAACCTAGTTAGTAACCGTCATCATTATCAACATATATTTATTAACCAGTACTGTCACTTTCTGCACAGTCGTCATAGTAATTATTCTCGTCATGATTTTGGTATCCCCTAGTTCCCACTTTGAGCATCATTGACTCCTCTCTATTTAGTGCTACATTGCAAAACTATCAGCAATAAAGACACTCATGATCTTGACTTATCCACAGTATTCCGTTAACGATGAACATGCTTTTTAGTTTTTTCTTTCTAACCTCTTTTTTGTTTACATCATTTCTTTCAAATTTGTTTTATTCTTGGTTTGTTATTCTTTGAATCAGCATAGAATAGGAAGAGTCTGCAACTGTAGCAATAATGTGGTTGGTACAATGCTTTCTTTATAGTTGCTTCCATGCGCAACATAATGTTCAAGTTCCTCTTGAGAATTCCCGATTTATAATTAGTATCATGGGCCCATAACCTGTGCAAGTGTCTCGAAGAGGAAACGACAAAGTTTTGAAATTACAGGTATATGTTTTGGCAGTTGTTGCATTGCAAGTAAAAAAGGACAGTTTAACAAAGTATGGTTATAGGTTATTAATCTTATTAAACGTTCTACTTAAATGTTGCATTGCATCATTGCATAAAGGCTTTTGTTAGGTTGTCTTCATTTGCAAACGTACCTGCACATAATTTTCATTTTTGGCGTAAGGAGTTCACAACAGAGAGAAGTTCGGGGCATTTCCTCAACAAATGACATTTCTGTTTGCTAAATCCGTCCACCAGGTGATCATTGACTGATGTCTTCCCAATTGTTCTAAAGCTTACTTTCCAGTGGCAAAGTGCGGAAGTCATACTTGAAAAATCAAGTGTTCAGTTTCTACGATTATGAACTTGAAGGTGACAAATCATCATAATCGGAGGAGATCCCTGGTATCCTTCTCCCGGATTCAGAGGAGTATTAATGGTTCATGTCCTGTCAAGGCCTTACTGTTCTTCGGGCATGTCATCTAACGGTCTTACTGAGTTTCTATTTCTCCCGTTTTTCATATACATATACATATACTGGGTGGAAAGTCTAATGGAAGATGGTGTCTTATCGTATCAAGTGTAAGCATATTGCGTAGGCATTAGGATATGGATATAAACTCAACCTAATGAACATATCTACTCGGCCTTAGCTTATCAAGATAACAGAACGAATGATTTAGAAAGCACCAGGTTACGCCTGCTAATGCTCAATTCATACCACGATCGTATGATCTTTTAGTTTGAGGGTTATTCCTTAAAATAGAGAGTCTTGACATCAAGTATCTTTCTTCTTACTACAAGTATAACCGACCAAAAGTACGTAAGTATGTACGTACTGAGCGTGAGCTGTCACTGTGGAGAAGAGACCCTGTTAAAGCTTCCCAACCCTTGGTCAATGGTTTCCAAAGTAAGGTCGTTGACCAAACAACCACAATCCCCATGACGCTCATTACCTTATCCGCCCTGTTATGCCGACCCTTGATGGCGTTAATGTTTTTGACACGGCGTTAAAATAGCCTGCGAAAAGAGAACCGGCGCAAAAAGATACAAGATTGTGTCGAAAAATAGGAGACTCAAAGTTATATTAAAGACATCGGACTTGTCGTAATTCATTAGAAAATAACCAAAAATGCCTAGCAAGGCACATATATGTACAATTTCTTACCCTTTCAATGGCGCAAAATGCAGCCCAAATTGGCGGCAGGTCTAAATTTATTCTTGGCGTAATTAGGGCAAACTTTAAATTTGGGCCGGCGTAAAAAGCGCCGATAAGATACTTTGATATTTCAATTAAGAAACATTTCTCAAACAGTTATCAACTGCTTCCGTATGTCCAGTAGTCAAAGGATTATATTTTATATTTGCTTTCATATCGGTTCTGCCCTCTACATTGGCGGACCTATACACCGGAACGAACTTCGCATACACTCTATAACTGACGCATTCCAAATACGCTCCAAAGGATGTAGTTGGCCTAATTTTGACGCTATGCACTGACTATTGCTCCGGGCATCGGGATTGGAATAGATTAATGAAAAGGTTTAAAATATTCTTTCCACAACGACTTAATCCCCGGGGCGTAGCATACCTTCCTTTCAAGTTTAACCAAAAAGCAAAGAAGAAAACATGAAAATAATTAAGAAAATTAAGCCGATTTGCCTAAAATTTTATGGTCATACGCAGACCTCGTTAGCAAGACCCGCAAAGTAAACTTTGTAAGTAGTTTCTCTTGTTTCTATCATAACGGTATTCTTCGTCATAACATGTTTTTCACTAGCGTGTCTTTGTTTTTGGAAAGCTTGTATGTCGGTTTGACCATATCACAGGGCATGCAATGGAGAACGTCATGTTTTGTAATCAGAGACCATATAGTGTGACCCATCGGATTACGTGATCGTGGTAGGGCAAAGTGTATGGCTCAACGGGTAGCGAATTGTTCGTGAAGTTAAGCATGCGCGGGTACCTTTCGTGCTTTGCTAATGTCCACTTAATCGCTTTGTTTTTGAATATCGTTTGAACTTCATCATCTTTTATCACAAAGATGGTTCAAGACCCGGTCGCTCCTAAGGTCAGCTAATTCAGTTTTTAATGGAGACGTGTTAGTTGGCAACCACTTTCCACGTCATCTAAATGCACTTGGCGAACGGGTGATGATTATTCTCTACTTCCATATATCGGTTCATGTTGAATGTCGAATAAACAGTTCCATTCTCTCAAGACGGGTCAGTTGGAAGCGTGGTCGATGTAGTATCTTTTATCACAAAGCAATTGTCCTCTAGTTTACGAGATGATAAAGGGATGCAATTGCCAGGGATTTTGTACTTTCTCCGTATATACTTTCTTGATCTGAGGGGGCACTTCTTGTAGGCAAAACCCAAACATTTTCGTATATTTCGTGAGGGCACAGTACCATAAATTCCCTTGCCAAAGGAGGTCTGACTGGAAGCAGTGACACTTTGACAGGAATATTACTAGAAAGCGACACTTTAGTGAAGGCGATGGTAATAAGTGTGACAGTGTTGTCAGTAGCAGAGATAGTGTTGATGACGGTGGTGAGAGTGGTAGTAGTAGCAGTAGTAGAAGTAGTACCACCACCAGCAGCAACAGCAGCAGCAGCAGTAGCAGTAGTAGCACTAGCACTAGCACTAGCAGTAGTAGTAGTAGTAGTAATAGTAGTAATAGTAGTAATAGTAGTAGTAGTAGTAGTAGTAGTAGTAGTAGTACTAGTAGTAGTAGTACTAGTAGTAGTACCACCACCACCACCAACAGCAGTAGCAGTAGCAGTAGTAGAAGTAGTATTAGTAGTAGTAGCAGTAGTAGCAGCAGCAGCAGCAGCAGCAGTAGTAGTAGTAGTAGTAGTACTAGTAGTAGTAGTAGTAGTAGTAGTAGTAGTAGTAATAGTGGTAATAGTAGTAGTTCGTTAGTCTGGCTTACGGGTTTTTAACATGGTAAATAAAACTTCACGACCCTTTTGGGTAAGGGGTAACCTGATGTAGAACACAAATGCGAAGATGCTGTATTTGTGCAGTCCCAGTAAACTCTACCTCAGATGACTATTCTAGTCAATGTATTGTCTTTGTAATCAAATTCATTGACCACCTACAAGTTAATTACACTTGCTGCACTTCATCATGCCATCAGATTCTGAGATGATTGTAAAAACTTGTTCTTGTGGTAAAATAGACATAGCTCTATAGTTAATTTAGACAGAAGATGTTTTACAAACTGCAGAAATGGTCTTAGTAATCTGATAACAGCCTTTCTCGTCTAACAGAAAGCTTGTTCACACAATTGGGCTATACTCAACATAAAACATGAGGTTGATAGACGAGTATCATGTAACGGATCACCAAAAATGTCAATTTCTCTGGTTAAACAAAATGACCGATTTAGCATTAGAAAGAACAGAAAACCCAGTGCTGCATTTCAAATTCATGTGCTGGGCCTCAGGCCCTGCTTAAAACTGAGCCAAAAACATGAAAATGTGGTGATTGTGACCTTATAAACTTCATTTGGAGAAAGATATTGTGTAAAGCAAATTAAATCGTAATCGTCATTATTATGATCATGACCGTCGTGATTACTTCTATCTCAAACCACATGGGCGTACTGTCTCCTACTGGATAACGGAGGCAACACGAATGCTCCTCTTTCCTTATCTTATATCACTATAGTGGTAGGCATGGGCGCCACTGCTATCCCAATTCAAATTTTTGACCCCTTCTCCAAGCATAGCTGGTACTCATTTCACCGACCCCGTAAGGATGGAAGGCTGAGTAAACATTGGCATCACCGTTTCGAATCGAACGCCGGTCGTTCGATTTGTCACGCAAGTCCAGTACCACTGGATCACCGTGCCGTTGATATGCTACAGGATAAGCCTCAACCTATTTCTCCAAGGTTTCTCTAATTATTACCAATTCAATCAACCCCGTAACTGTTTAACTGATCAAGCTACAATTATTGTTTCTCTTCTCTATTGTCTATTTTACTATTTTCTTGTGCATCCTTTGCCATCACCTCTACGCACCATTCCTGTAGTATATTTAGAGTATTTTTGGAAACATAAACTTGTGAATGAATAGCAGAAAGGTAAGAAAACCATTTATCATAGCATAGCCTGATCCATTGCCAATGTGGAGTTAGTTAGACAAAGAAATTACATCAGAAAATCCAAGCATTTTATCATTACAAGAAAATGCAGAACTTTACAATAAATTTTACCCAAATGTTTTATCGGTCATTCGGTGATGTATCGCGTCTTTACTGTTAGAAAGTGCTAAATCTTTTATTCAGCGCACTTATGTAACGACTTGGGAATGCAAAAGTTTTAACTTTGTGTAATTCGAAATCTCTCCTCATACTAGCAAATACTACCATCACGTTTTTGAGACTCTAATTTTAAACAATATGCTGAGCCTTTTAGTAAATTTTATCTCACAAATTAAAAATGTGTCCGTAAGTCGGTTGATGTCCATTTGCTACATGCACAACGTTTCAATTTCCTTCGTGTATTTAAGGTTACGACTTGATACTACTGATTTTTAACTTTGCTATATTAGGAATCTTTCTTTGAACACTTAAAATGCTGCTATCTCATCTTCAAAATTTACGTTTTGAAAATTTATGCTTTGAAATTTTCTTTTACCAGTTTCAACTACTCATACCACAAACTGTTGACATCTTTCCTTTGCAACGCTTAAACTCAACCTTTACGTCGCTAAGTTTCTACTTCGAAGTGTCGTCCGTTTGCCATTCTTCTTGTTATACTTTTCGCTGCATGCTTCCCGAATGCAAAATTCAAATATCTGTTGAACGCCTTATTCTTTCTACAGTCTAGCGAGTAGTAAAGACTGGTGCATCATAAAGTTTCAAGCAGTAATCAATCACAATTTCTCAACAAAATAGCAATAGTTTGTTATGAATGACACGGTCAAGTCATTCCCAACCAACCCAGTTCAAGTAGAGGATCATGATCTTAATGAATTATGAACAAAACAAACAAAAGCCATGAATCCATTACCAAGACTTTTATTGTGTTTATCATTAATATAAGTTTTCAGGGTTGTGCTAAAACTCGAACAATTTGCTTGAATTCTATTTGTTTAACACTGAGTGCTATTCCGTGCTGTGCATTGGCATCTGTCACATTGATCAGGAATCATATGAAATGCGTGTTCTACTTGCAATACCTAAGTGATGTTTATATCCTGTTTAATGCTATCTGATACCATAATGTATAAAACTGTGGACACTTGAGATTAGAGGGGATGCTCATCTTTATCTAGGTCCACATTTTACTTTCGTGTCTTCAACTCGTGTACAGATACCCTGACATTTTAAGTATTTAATAATGTACAAGCCTAAGGCTACTTCTTCATCATTATTAAAATTGTAGGTCTATCACGACAGTTGACCAGTTATTTCTAGTTGAGCTCGTCGGTCCCTTCTGTAGTATGTAATACATTTACCTATTGCATTATAATGATGAGAGCGTGTCACACAGGTCAGAAATCAATCTAGCTTGATTACTTACGAAGATAATAGCCTCATCGCACTTCTACTCGTTTTGTTTGATTGAGAGTTATAACAGAGACTTCCTTCCATAGATTGAATTAGCAGTTAAAACTTGATACGAGATTCGACATGAAATGAAGGAACACTACAAATTGACCTTACTGTTTATAGATTAATTTTGACAAAACTTTGTGCCTCAAGACAAGATCTGTCACTCGCCTTCAGAATCATTTATGGGCGACGTGTAGTCCTTTAGACCTTCTTATATCAAGCTTTCTTAGCTTTGACAGAGTCGTCGTAACCCTTGTAAAAATAGAATAAGCCCCTTCTCATACTTGTAATAATGCCTATCAGCTTTGGTAAATATTTGTTCCAAAAATGAATGTGTTTATTGCAAAGTTATCTAGTGCAAGTTGTATTGCTGGTAAGTCTTTGTTAATCATCAATACAGGTTTTTCATTAATTAATAAACCACATCACCCAGTAGAACTTGAATACTGTGTTTTACTGAAAACTCATGTATGATGTATTACCCTTTCGCCCTATCTTAGGCATCGTCACGCTCTCGCACGTCAGAGACGAAAAAAAGATCTGTTCTTCACATGTCCGACTGAACAAGTAAGTCTATTGCGCACTTGAGTATATATTTACTGTAATTTATACCTTGCTAAGAATAAGTGTACATAGAAGTTTCTTGGAAACTATCAACCGGCATTTAATCAATGTAATAAAACTCTGATGACTTGTCGTCTCTTTACCATGGCTCTCGCTCAATCCGTGCATAGGAAGTTCAAGACACGAAAAGTTGGACGGTTCTTTAGATGAAGTGAACCCATACTTGAGAAGACCCAGCTCTTCTCCCTCTCTCACACTCAATGCATCTGAAATGCAGGTGAATAATATGGACCATTTATTGAGGATTTATTTGAGGTTGTCGAGGAGCTGGACATTTACATCTTCTACGTGAGAATTCATTATGTAACAACAGCACATGCAAAAAAGGCGTTTGCTACTCCCCTTTAAACTACATCGTTTCACTGCTCACCCTTAATATATCATGGAGGACCTAAGATTTTGAATGACACAAAACACTGTTCTCTTTGTTTCCTTCAATTGCCAATTTCCCCTTGCATAAAACACATATTTCCTTCTTGATTTCTTTTCCAAATTTTTATATCACTTTACATAAATTTCGATGTAGAAAAGCATTACGCTTGTAATAACGTCTGCGCTTTTTTAATGCCATCCTTTACTACTTTGCGATATGCTGTGTTTCCGTGTTATGTTATTTAATGATGTCTGATGGTATGCAATCATACATTGATATGATACGATATGATTTATGATGTTTATCACGTCATAATACGTCATGATGTGTTATGTTACTTTATATTATGCAATATTACATAGCGTCATTGTTATGATACGTAATTTTATGTTAACTTACGATATGGTATGTTACTTAATGTTTTAATGTGTTATGATATGTAATTTTGTCATTATTTAACGCTATGCTGTGCTAGAACAATTCTATGCAGGCAGCGAAGATTTTAAAATGTCTCGTATCCAATACGGATGCATGGCCATCTTTTAGCCTACATTCTAATCTGTGCATGTGGCAAGTAAACACCGAATCGAGGCAAAGCATAAAAGTCCAAACTCCGTCGTCATGTATAAATATCTCACACCTTGATTCTACTTTATCCAAATATGAAATCTACTTATTTTGTACTTTTCCATGCTCCAGCGCACTTTTCCTTCTCATAATGATTGGATGGGTAAGGAGAGGTCGTCGCTACACTCTGAAGCAATAAAATTTCAATCAAAAGGTGAAGTGGGCACCAATAACAAAGTTAAATATGCTCAGATGTAATTGTAATCGGATGATACATTTTTTAATAGCCGTAGGCAGTTGCTTCCCTCTTCAAAACAACTCATGAAAAATAGGAGTAGAAAATTCAAAGACTCGACCTTCGGGAAATGACTGTGTAATATTGTATATGTCTATCAGCCTACTTACCTCGAAAATTAACAAGACCCCACCTACCTACAATTACTTACTGAAAGATACTTAGCCACATAACAGTTTTAAAAAACACCTTTTTGGACGTCGGTTAGCTAGGGTGATAAAGTTGAAAGATCAAATCGATGTTTTAGCTATTCTGGAATCACAGTTGCTCAACTTACGTTACCAGCAAAAGATAAAACAATCTGGATGAAGTGTACTCTAGTCTCCAGTCTCTTTTTTAACTCGCGTCAGGTAACACGTGTAAATGACAGAACACCATGCTTTTCCATAACATAAAATATGATCTAGTGTTTGGTAATGCCTTAATTTAATTGTACTTTGCGCTTGCTTTGGTTGTCCAATCTACGTATTTTTTTAGACAAAATATGATATACGAAGAGTGCATGGTCACCAATTTAAGTTTGCCATTTACTCTTTTGCTTTCAAGATAGTATTTCTGTCATAATCGTAATAATAATAATTAAAGTAAAATATCTAATTATTATTTATTATTATCGTTGTTTCAGCTTATGCTCTGGTTGTTCAAAAAACCGTAATATACCCTTGTTAGGCGAGCCATAACAAATGACCAAGGGTTAACAAGAGGGTCCTCTTCCTTTCTTCACATGTCCAAGACCTTTCTGAGTATTTTGTTCGTAACAAGGCAGTTTTTAAATTATTTATTATTATTATTATTATTATTATTATTATTATTATTAATTATTATTATTATTATTATTATTTATTATTATTATTATTATTATTATTATTATTTATTAATCTTAAACTCTTTATTTACTTTTAGATATTCACTTCTTAGGTATATCTCACTTTTGTGATAAAGACTTGATAACATCTAGATTACAACCATAACAACATTTGAAAATAAGAAATTGCCACACATACTAAGTAACCACAAGATGACTTCTGAGAGTTAAGTTTACGAAAAAATACAATGTGATATGAAACTACAAAAACTCGTTTTATCAATGTTAAAAATTTATTATTCAGAAACTGTTTTTCTTGTTGCATAAACTTATTTAACATTTGCAAGGATGTTTTTCCTTTTGTAAAATGTCCTATAACTGTGCTTATACTACAAATGATGGTAATAATAATAATTTTTAAAACTTATGTCTTTATTGATAAGCTAATGCAATATATAGTTAGATACATAATCAAAGTAGGCTTATCCAAACCTTGTATGATACATGCCAATAGATGTACTAAACGCGAGAATCATGTAGTAAAATAAATGCAAACAATGTTACTAACAATTACTCTCGTTGACCAAATCAACAATTCTTGTTTTTCTTTCTACAAAAAACTAAATAGAATTTGCGTATGGCATTACCCATCAGTTTTCAAAAATGGTATTCCTTATTTCTTAACTTGTCAATGATATCAATAAGACATATGTTTTCTTTGTGTACACCTGTAATAGCAGTTACACTTAAAGTTATGAATCGCAATTTATAATCTTTGAAGCACAAAAGCCTGTACTTCAGATTTCCTTGTATAATTAGACGACAATTTATTTCGTCAGTTCTACAATGTTTAGAATAATGTTCTATTTGATAATTAGGTCATTGTGGAAACATTTTATAGAATAATGACGGTGAAAGAAAACCAGCGACATTACAGTGTTTAGAATAACCTCTGTTAGCAGATGAAAAGAAATCTGCGATGATATGAAGAATCGAGTCAGGGTGCCAGTTGTAGCGTCCCTCTTCTAAGTGAACTTTACATAATATACCACTACCTCACTAAACGATAATGATTAAGATAATGATGATATTGCGCAAAATCACCTTAAGATTTGTTGCCTCTTCGTCTCCCTCAATTCAGACAACACCGGCTGCCCGATTAGGGGTCTCGAGTCGCTCCATTTTCTCCCAAGTAATGTTTTTCTGTGGCAAAGAAAATAAAGAACCACTGTAAGTAGAGAAGGGAGAAAGTTCTTGGTCAAATCATAATGTCAAAACTTGCAAAATCTCCTCCAGTAATAAATTAGCATAACAAAGCCAAAGGTTTGATTATATCTTAACCCCCCTCCCCCCAATTATAGAAATTGTAGCCTCTCCCTGAGTAAACAAATATGGGTAATCACATAAGGAAATAACGTTGTCACAACTAACATAGATGTCATGTACACAGAAAGTTTTGTTCAAGTGCGACTCATCCTAAATAGTCAAGCGCTATTTTAGCTGCTGACATAAAGTTGTTTTACGTTTAAAGGTACCCTATGTACTAACGGTTCTCATACACGTATCAAGCTAGTTGAAATCCTGAGCATCAGGTGAATTTTCATGTTTAACCTTAACGCTTTCATGCTGTACTTGCGTGAACTTCTTATGGATTTATTTACTTTGTTTGAACATGCAACATGTCCAGATCGTCACCTCTAATCACGCAGTTTCAACATCGACGAAAAGGATGACCTGGGACTTTGAAGCCATTCTCCACTCTTCAGCTTCATTTCCTTTTCCAACGTACAATTAAATTAGTATTAATTACTTCATTCCAGTATATTATTAAGTATTACAGTGTTGATTTCATTCTTGATCATTCTTGACCACAAGTCCTTGATCCACTATAAAATTGACAGAGGCATGGTAAGGACAACAAAGGTCTCTCGTCTGTACTAAATCGAAATTAAACAGTAACCTGATGCCGTGACCACACTGGTTTTATATATTGAAAGGAATACTAGTGAGTGGGTTTAATTTTGCGATGGGTCTGAGGTAGACATTATTCTAATGCTTTTCTCCCGAGTAAGGAAGTTGTGTGATGCGTTTAACAAGTTCTATTTCATGAATTGCCAATCCAGTGCAGCAGGATATGAGTACCATGAGTTAATTGCGCCTGTACTAGATCTGATAATATGCCCTAGTATATTGGAGTACATAAAGCCTGTGCACAGACCATTCCTGCTTAAGTGGCCTACCTCATGAATCATGTAAGCACGAGGGTACATAATGTTTATGTCATTGAAAATGCTAACTCAATCATTACTAGTAAGAGGCATCGTTTCCATGATAATTTTATTTGTATACTTAAACTTTGTGCAATTTGAATTAAGTGCGAAAGTGGTGCCTTTTTATAAAATAAGTAAAGTTTCAATAGTGTATATATAAATTGGGAGATGCCTATACAGGTAATGCATACGATAATAACTCATCTTTTAGGCAAACAGTACAAAACTGTCGACCACATAGTTTTATCTCTGACAGTGGGAGAAGAACGAAAACCAAAAAAGCTACAACGGAAATAATCCACAAGCAGGGTTTTTTTCAATGTGGCATATTTTTTAGTTCAATTTTAAAGGAGTCAAGCTGACGTATAAATTGTTTTGAGGGACCTATCCTGTCTTTGTTTCTACACAGCTAAACTGGCTGACGTAATGCCAGCGACACGTCTGCTTTAGACGCCGCTACGTCCAATTTACTAAAGGATGTGTGTTCTGGGAAAATTCTCTATATGCTACGTTTCGCATTGTAGGTGAACATGGGGTGTATGTTATAGCAAAAAGTATACGGCTTATTTATGCTCGCGGTTGTAAACATATTAGATAAGAAATATCTTCAAGTAAGAAAGTGCTGGTAAATGTCCAAGTCCTTAATGATGAAGGACTGAACTGTAAACTGTAAACAGAGCTACTCGATTTGCAATAAGCAACTGCAATCTGCGTCGAAAAGAAGTGTCTCCTTTACAGTTGGTCTTTAGTTAATTAGTCAAGTAAACAAAACGACCACATACTTCCCTTCAGTGGCTTTAATAGTCACCTCTCAAAAGTATGGAAATGGGAAAACATGTTTTATCATAAGTTAATGATCCAGCAGAGATCTTCAAACCTCGTTTCCGTATTAAAATCGAGGCTGCGAAGCTTAAACGACCCACAACGATGTACAATCAGGTCTTAGCTTCGATGATAAAACTCGAGTTTCTTCCGTAAAACGTATGTAATGGTGTATTTTGGCACGTGAAAGGTTGTGACTCGCACTCTTTCTTGTTGCCGCAGCTGATGTATCGAAGTTGTCGCGTATGCTGACTAAAACCTACAACTTACGCACAACACCTATTGCTTTGCTTATGGTTTAAGGTACGTACTCTGACCTAACCTTTGACACATCGCTACCATGACTACAGGGCCTCTGACCTTTGCGTTTGTAGAGCAGTTTGCCAAATGTTATGTGGATACTGGTCTTGATTATCAGTACGTGCAGTTCATATGTCCATAGAATGTTCTAGAAAGTAATATGAATGAAAATGATCAAAACACACTCTACATACCTCGCTTTCTTGGAATAAACGGACCCTAAATTAGCGCACCCAGCCGAACAAATTTTGTTATAAGCCCAGCCCTCGATTATTCTCACGTGAGAGTGTTATGAGGAGTCGTATCAGTGAAAATGACACTTTTCTTTCTAGATCCTAGTGTTAAATATGTTTCTTCTGATGACAAATTTTCTTTCCTCTTTCTTACTTTTACTGGTGATCCTGATATTAGTTTTCTAAGATCCCCATATGAGCTGCACCCTCTGAGCCCAGAACAACTCCAGCTCCAGTAATGGTTGCTTACACCTTTAGAATGAAAACACATCCCGCACAGTCTGTTCTCTCTGAGCTACGCAGATCGACACTAGTCTCATCCAGCTGACAGTGCTGCGCGCTGGTCGTGAAGAATTGTGCAATACATTTTTACAGAATAAACAATGTTTTAAATGCACCTTGCCGTCACGATAAACAGACTCCTGGTGAACGCACACGGGTCAGACGTGGAGAACATGAATCTCTCGGACTTCCTCTTGGTCTGGTGTAAACCTAACGGTTCTGCCCCGTCTGACTGTTACATTTCGTCAATAACTGAACAAGCCGGTAGGAGAAGGAAAACGCAACAGGGTTAATATGGTAACGTTTTATAGCGCTCCAGCTCTGCTCGTGCAGTTAGCATAGTGGGCTAGGAAGGAAAATTTATGTAGCGGTTCATTCTAGCTGGAGGCCAGCATGCATGCCAGACACATTCGGCTTGATGATTGTAGTTAAGGGAGTTTGATAACTTAAGAGATTTGAAAAGTCTTGACGTCTCTCCAGCGAGCGGTATGCGCTGTTCTTCACCTGTAGGTGCTATTCTGGAAGCATAGAAAGCAGGCATGGTTAGTGAAAGAGCTGGCAGTGTATACTACCTTTCAAGGCTTATAGACAGCATGGGCTGGCACAACTAGGAGTAAAATGAAGGTCGCTTTGCATTTTTTGTATGACTTTGCGTGCATTGACTTACTTAAAATACAAACCAATGTTAATATATTTCTCTAAAAAGTGCTCCAGAATTTCACATTACTTCGCGACAACATTGGGCATTAGGCATCCAGCGCTGATGCGATATTTTGCTGTTAAGCTTGAAACTTTAATGGCAAAGTCACATGACGTGGAGAGGCTGATCGTCAGATAGTTTAGAGCGAGATATTGATGTCCGCTATGTTTTGAGGCAGTTGTGGCCACCAGAGAAAAAACTGTATTCTATTTGGTAGAGCAAAATGCCTTTGCAGTGTGATTTTCGTTTCATGTGCAGGCGACAACTTTCTTCTTTCCTCTACTTTCAATCTGAATCTATGTTAAAGGAATGAGTCTTATAGCAATTCATAGTAACGAAAATTTATTTAGGATGCCCCTCTATTGAATCATATCGTACAAACAGACACTCTTTCTTCCTGGAGATTTTTTTATTGGCGACGCTGGACTTCTACCAGCAAACACTAGAGGTAAATATGCCGAGGTTCTTTATATTTTTATCGCCATATCTTATTATAATTACAGTACGTCCCTCTTAGGTCCTCAGATTTCGTCTTTCAGTTTTAAAAGGGTACTATTGTGTGAAGGTTTTAACCTCTGGTCCCATTCCGCTCCTCCTGCCAATGCGTGTGCAAACACAGTGTATGGAAAATTTGCTCTCTTAACGCGTGACTTCTTCCATTCCTTCGCTGTCTGAATTCCCGAGGTCAAGTCGCTTCGAATCCAACGAGCGACCTCTGAGTTTTTTCCATGCAACTTTCTGTGTTTATGAAATAGCAATGAAGAAGACCTTGACACCAAAAGGAAGTCTAGTTCCCAGGAAAACAGATCAGCGCATAGTGTGCTCACGATGGTTTTCGTTTATTTTGCTATTAAGTTGTTAGGAGATATCTTCTAATTAATCTGCAATCATGGTCAGTCAGAGCCGCAACACAGCGTTCTGTTTACATAACGGTTATAAGAACTCGTTTCACGTAACACGAGCCGTATATGAGTGTGACTGCGATGTGTAGTTTAAAGACCGTAGATAGCTTTGCTACGTGTGCACAAAGACTGTGGAACATTGTTTCCACATTAGGCGACATATCGCTCTTTGGGCGATTTTCTAAGCAAATTGGCGACAAAATTATCTTGTTGGCAATTTGTGAGTAAGCTAGAAAAGTTTTCTAGAACATCAACTCCACTACCCAAGCTACAAAAATGGCCAATAAAGTAAATATCTAGACTCGATCGTCTTTCGCATAGCATAAAACTAGGTAAATACATTTTTGCGACTTCTCTGCGACTTTTTGCAAGACTTGGGCGACGAGACGCATAAAAACCCTGGTAATACTACCATGGACGGAGGCTCGGATCATGTTCCACGCAATTTAAAAGTAGTACGATATTCTTCTATTGCATAGAGTTTTGCAGAAGACTTCTAAAGCAGTGGATGTTTTGAAGGTATTCAGTTTCCGGCTGTGACGAGAATAAATGACAGCACGCTGGAACGATCAACACAGGGCCCCATTGTTATTACTCTCTGGCTGACAGTTTACATACACAGCAAAACCAGTCAAACGAAGAACCAACATAGCTTCCAGCTAGGCGTTTCCAGTAAAAGGATAGATATGTGGGACATGCTGTTGCTGGAGATGTTGTTGTGGGAGATGGTGTCGTGGGAGATGCTGTTGTGGGACATGTTGTTGTAGGAGATGTTGTTGTGGAAGACGTTGTTGTGCGAGTTGTTGTTGTAGGAAATGTGGGAGATGTGATAACCTTTTGCAGTCAGCAAACGTACGCATACAATTTCAAATGGTGTTTCCTCTCGACTCTTTTATCGTTGCATAAATCATTCTCTGGCCAACACAACGTTGCCACAGCTCTGTTTCGTAATAATTTGTAATAATTTGTAGAGCGTCTGTCATACGTCATTCTTTGTTGGTGGATAGGTGCTACCAAACGTAAATTTCAATAGACAGTGACAATGCGTGTTACGCAATGTCTCCTAGAATCACACACTAGAGTTGTCACCGCCACCAACCCTTGTCTGCTTTTTCGCGTTCCCTTCGATATATCGAGGCTATTCATTGGAGCTATCCTACTTAAACAAGTATACCTGTTATAGTTGTTTCATGCAAATAGTGCTTTTTAAAGAGAGCTGTCTTCCTTTAAATAAACGAGACATAGTTAGGTGGAAGCTTTATAATTGCTTCTCTAAAGAACCTTGCACCATTATACAAAGACAATAATTTTAGAAGGATTGAGAACACGTGCAAGGATCGAGCAGTTTTGCGGAAATCTGGGAAGACACAAAATAATATTTGTTATTTGGAAAAATTACTTAAGGCAAGACGCCTTAAGCAGACGGATACTAACACCTATACAAAAAAGAAGGAAGAGAGAAAGTGCAAGTTTTACTAAAATGATCAAGTTTTTAAAACAAAGTCCTTCTGTCTGCAGAGATTTAAAGGAACGTTTGTGTTTGTACTACAGACAATTTGTTACCTTAGAGCTGCCCTTTCTTGTCTCGGCTACAGCTGGATAAGCAGCGTTACTTTTTGCGTATTTGAAGGGTTATAGACCGGAAAACTTTCCTGTAGTTCTTTTAATAACGTAGGTTTATCTGAATGAGCTGAGTCTTACATCAACGGGCAGTTTTACGCAATACTAGTCATCAGTCTTCTGTCATTACACTATCTCTTTACAATGTTGCGTAATGCATTCTCATCTCACTACCACAGGAATCTCCAAACCGCTAGTTCAACGTCGGTTTATATAGTCATTTAATAGTTTATAAAAGACGGTAATCCAATAATGAAGAAATAACCCTTTACGTGAAGATGACCAGTGCGGATTGTGTTAACATCTATATCAAATTTTGCTAAGAAAAATAAAAGTAGACGAACGATTAAACATAAGGGACTAATTTTTCAGGGATAATAAATGTATAGCCTGCACTTTTCCGCTTTAATATCCAGTAATGTTAATTACAAATAACAGCCTTTAAGAGGTACGTACCGATCTTCCCCTGTTACCGTTTTGTCGTTGACACAATCATTAAATATCTACCATCAACATGGCGTCTTTGACATTTGAATTTTTTTTCTGGATATCATTGTTTGTCAGTTGGAGATATCGTTGACTGAGTAAACACTGCAGCATTCACTGCACTCAAAAGATCATTACTCAGATATAGTAAATACAAGCAGAACTTCCTGCGCATTAAGTCAGCTCCTCTGTCATGGTGCTATTGGAGCCCTCATAATTGCCATGAAGCCTTTTCAGTTTACAAGGGGGTCATAAATTTTTGAGTGGAGCCATAAAAGTATTAATTGGACACTAGCCACACTGCTGTATTTCGAAGAAAACCACCAGTAATAACATCTTAGAAAATTGTCAAATTTAGTCACATAAACATATTTACGTCTGTATTGTAGCTTTTGTGAGACAAGAACCCAGTAAGCGTTAGAAATTAAATGACGGGACGACTGCCAAATATGGCGCGATCTCTTTTCCGTAGCACAGATATCGTCCTTCAGTTTAGTCACCAATGACTTTAACATATTTGATAACAAGCCCTGCCTAAAATGCATCTTGTGTAACATATTTGAGCGTGGAGGATTTTATTATTTGTATTACTAATATAGAACCAAGGACTTACACAAGAATACGTGCGATCTCTCTGACAACTATCGTTACCTATTTATTGTATACATGTTAGCGTTAAATTGCTTTTATATCATTTTTTTAAAAAATAATGATATTATACTAACAAATGCCTCTGGCAGTCATGTTTTCACCGATGTAAATGATACCTCCGAATGTCTTTCAAGTCACGGTCAGTTTGCTGACTGCTATTCGAGACAACCAAGAAAACAAAAGTACTCGAAAATATGCACTACTGTCAAACGTTATGCTACCACATCAAAGGACCACAATTGACGCAATACGGACGTTGCTTCATCACTGAAGTTGAATGTGATCGACGGGAAAGGCATAGTAAATTTTTCTACTTAACAAGCCGTAAATAGACCACTCACACGGCTATCGTTCACTCATAGCAAAGAGCTTTGGAGTGGTTGATGAAAAGAATGGTCTGCAATAAGGGGTTATTTTTCCGACAATTCTTATTTCTCTCTACTTTGGGTTTTGCGTTGGTTATACGAACTCCCTGAGACAGTCACAGGTAATGTCAAGAGGAGATTTAACAAGTGTATTGAAGAGAGCACAGTGCACAGGATTGGACAGTACGTTGCTCAGATTCAGTGGGGGAATTTATGCGAACCTTACGACTGAAGACAGGCCCTGAGACGCAAGAGAGACACAAAGACGTAAAGGCGACCCGTACACATAAATGAAACCTTGAGAAGAAAGAGAGACCTTGATATGTAAGGTGGACTTATAGACGTAAAGGTGATCTGTAGACGCAAAGGAGACCTTTAGACGCAGATGGGACACTTAGACGTAAGGGAGACCTTAAGACGCAAGCGGACCTTTGGATGGTAAAGAGAGCTTTAGATGTAAGGGAGACATGTGGGTGTAAAGTGACCTGTATAGAGTGAGGAGTAAAGCAGGGGTCCAGTAACCGGTTATGTGACTCTTGTAAAGTCGAAAACATCGGAGTTTGTTTACTTTTACTGGCAATCTCTCAAAGTGGAATTATTCCAAATTCCAGCGGGATGAAGGTCAGGCATTGTTTAAAACTCTCAGGATGAGTACGACGTACAAGTATTTAAACGCTTTAGATGAACCAAAACTACTATTTTTAGACAAATAAGAATGTATCTACCTCAACCCTCCAGCGTTCCTACCTCTGCTTGTTTATTAGTGCCTCAAGCAATGAATTCGAGAGAGAGTCTGCGGATCAAAAACTTCTATCAATTTTTTTGCATTTTTTGTTTAAATGATTGGAAGACAAATAATCCAGCAAATGAAGTAAAGCAAAAGGGAATTTTCAATTTTTCCGTTACATTAACAAGCAGGCTAGGTCGGAAGCGGATATAGAAGTTGATGTGAAACCAACCCGCAACGTCATGATATCAACCTTCTCCAGCTGCAACCTAGGGAAAGGCTTGTCATATTCAAGTCACTTTTGAGTCTACGTTAGTCAGTGAGACCAGTAATAGGCATCAGATGTAGTGCACAATATATAATAGATAATATACTAAAATTGCTTTCAATAAAGGATAGATAATGGCTTGGATGCTAGTTTTTAGCCATATTTATCGAATCGAACAATTTTATAAACAACGATTTTGGATCAATGGCCTGGACGCGGAAGCATACGATGCCAGCGACGTTTCTCTTCTTCAAATCAAACAACAACTTAACGCTGACTCTATAGGGTCACATTTCGAGTTATCAGTTGCCATAGATTTTGTGTCCCGCGTCCCTTGTCCCGTTCCACATGTCATTCAAGAATTTGTCCAAGAACAAAAGTAAAATAGAAAAGTGACGAACATAACAGTATGACGATATATAAATCGATCTTTGAAAATTCATACCTCGTGGTCAAGAATTTAGTGGTTTCTGGGTAAGATAAAAAAGTTTGTTGGTCACAGCACTGTCAATGGATGACGTATCCATACTTCAAAGGAAAAAATTTATGTTCATCTATTGCGAATAAATGCTTCTAATGTTCAACTGAGCATTTATAAGAACTGTGAATGCTCAAAGTGGTACACCAATGACAACATCAGAGTCAGATAAAGTGTATTTGATTTGTTTTGCTTATCTTGTAAACGAGGTACAATGGCTACTGTTACCAATATTGAATAGAGGCTGCGTTACACCGAAATTCTTAAGGTAATGATCTAGAAAATCTTTGTCTTACAGTATTGTGCATCAATCGGAAGTAGTTTAATGAATGAGGCAAGCCGTAGTGAATGACCGGGGTAGTTAGTGTGCCACCGGAATGTCGGATTTTTCAAAGTTAAGATCTATAAAAACAAAAGTCTTATTATACGAGAAAGTCATTGGAAGCACAGATTTGGTCTAACCGTTCAGCGCAAAATTTACGTAAGTCAGGAGGGCTTTTATAGCCTCTCTTTCAAAAATCGTAGTCAAACGCATCTATTATGAGAGACCTAGACTTTAAGAAGATTCATGCTTTTTATGATAGCCTGTTTTCTCTTTAAGGTTGAGGCAATACGAGCTTAGCTATAAAACGGATTTTAAGGTCGGAGATGGCGTCGAATTGCGTGAGACCTTATGCAGGGTATAGACGAAGATGGACCCGATAATGCCTCTTTCAGAGCAGATTTGATTGAATTCTTTCTTCTTTCTCACAATATCAGCAGGATGATCTTAAATGAACACAGCGATAACATGCATACCTTTCTCATGTAATTGTGGTGGTTGGGATCTTGATAGTAATTGTAACGTTTTGCGAATGTCAATGGTTGCTAATTGCTTCTTCATGTGTATCCAACATTCTAACACCAAACCGTTAGACAATTCGTGATCGAATGAGCACTGATATTATCCAATGAGACATAAATTGACAAGGCTTCTAGCTGACTGTCTTACAGAAGAATTTCTGAAGTTTACCTTCCTCTTTTCGTGAGTGACGAGAAATGAAAGTGAACTTGCAACACTGCCCTCTTCAGGTAAGGAAAATTACCAACGACTTTTTAAATGTTTACTCGATAAAACATGCACTTCTGTTTACTTTATTTTGTGGCGTTCCTTCACTAGAGGATTATTTGCAGATTTCATACTGTCGTACATACATAAATATTTCCGTGCATGATTAGATATGAAAGTTAACTTGTAGCTATCTCAAGGTGACAAACAATTGCTAATGACCTTTTAAATGTACACTTTGGAGATACGAAATGTTGCCTGCTTCTTCTTGTGCCATACGAGTAAAATATGGTCGTTTTCGCAATTTCAGAAGGTCGTATGCCTCAGAGTAGTCGTGGATATGTATTTATACAGCAGTACACTTTGTGGTATTTAGTTTCAAAGCGTTCTTTATTCTTTATCGTAAAGACGCAAAGTACGGCTGAGGATTTGAATGATCTCTTCTTCACATCATGCAGTCAATAGGTTTCGTGATCCATCCTTTCTTAGGAGTAACAACTTATCTATACTATATTTGATTACTCAAGTCTTTTTATCAACAGTTATCAACAGTCTCATCATTTATAGGCAAGATTTTGT
Source organism: Alatinidae sp. Z8VKAUB7J3 (assembly GCA_010016025.2). NCBI lineage: Eukaryota > Metazoa > Cnidaria > Cubozoa > Carybdeida > Alatinidae > Alatinidae sp. Z8VKAUB7J3. The sequence goes on along the minus strand of JAAAKM020000048.1, from coordinate 8,054 downwards.
AGTTGAAAATCTAGCATAATTCTGTAATAACGTGGTATTACTATGAACAAAGTTCATTTTCCTTTTATCTTCCTTGAGCAATTACCAGCCTTTCCTGATGCAGTTTTAGATTTTTGCAGAAGTAAGGTTTCCCTGCGTAGATTTTCAGGTAGTTCTGTGCCTTTTGATAGACTCACAGTTACCAGTTCTTACTAAAGTTTAAATTTAATATTAAATTAGGTTTTCGTAAAGTGAAAGACTTATTTGAGTGTATGAGTAACAAGAAGAATTAACTAAACATTGTAGTGACGATATATCACTGAATATTTAAATTTAAGTCTTGTAAATTATGCCTGCGAATGTGAACGAGCCAGGTATTCTTATGAATGAAAGTCAGCATTGATATCAGATACTAATGGTATCATAAATTGCAAAGTCGCTTAAGCTGGATATATATATGTGGCCATTTTTTTTGTTGGGCCTGAGGAATAACCGTATGTTTCAGAGAAGACTTCTGTGATATGGCTGTTCTTAATCCAATCATTCCATGGCTGTATTTTTAACTTAATATATCATCGCGGTTGTAAAGCTTTACCTTGTGCATTGATTCTTCGATTGGTAACTTCTTCAGCGATATTTTTATGCGGTGGTATCGAAAGAAACGGGGCGCAAGACGTAACTAGGAAACAATTCAAAAAGGTAATCCCAGATGATTGCCTCATCACTAAGAAATCGTTAGTACTTGTTATCCACTGCGAATTTGGTATGATCTCAATGAAAACATTTGCTACACCGAAAGAAACATTTTTTCTAAACCCAAGTCAATGTATTATGAACTTGCTAGAGCGTCTTCTGATAAGGAAAACTTTTGACGGAGGAAGGAACCTGTGTTAGTTGAATCAATCTTCTGATGTCTCAACAGCAATATGCGTTTACAGGATTAATTGTGCTGATTAGGCCTATGTAGTTGAAGCTACATTTCTGCAAATATTTGGCTTACCTTCCCAGCCAGGCTGTTTCTAACCGTATACATTTCCAAACACGACGTTTGCGTTGGCAGATATCGTTAAATACCGTAAACACGACTTCTCTGCCGAGATATCCTTCCTCGAAGTCACTTGTTATTTTAATGCAAAACACTTGTAATTCATGCCTTTACAAGATGGTAAGCTGATTAATTGATTATCTAATATAAAAATTGACTACTCGATTGATTAATTGGTAGGCAGACCAACGTGACAATTATATAAGTAAGTTGACTGCAAAACCGATGGACTGATAAGGTCTCATTCATGTGTTTGTCAACGATTTTTGTGTCAAATGGTCCACTAGGAGTATTGTCGTTGTCTAATAATCTGAGATCTACCAAGATGCTGTTTTATCTTTAATGATTGTATCTTTCGTGTAAGTTACCAATTTATCAACTAGAAACAGGCAATGAGACTGCAAGTGTTTGTATCAGAAATCAATTCTGTTTTCTAAAGCATTGGATGCAGTAGAGATATTTGTTTTTTGTTAGGCTATCTGAGAAACAGTGGCATGTATTATTACCTAAATATGCGCAATATTTCAATTTCTGGCTTGTTGTTGTACGCCTTTGCGTAATATTTTAAGTGTCGTAACCAATAACAACTTCAGATTCTTGTACTGGTACCCATGCCTAAAAATGGCCGCTACTGGCTAATAAGAAAAAGCAGTCTAGGTCCACCTCTATTTACAAAACTATAAATGAATGAATAACACAGGATTTTTATGGACGTGGTGTTGCATATTGTTGTGTACGGAAAATGTGAGACTGTAACACATAAAGTACCTAAATTAGCACAAGCTGCAGGGCTTCACCGACAGCTATTTTCATGGAGATCTCCGTCAGCTGCTCCCTGGTTAAGGATTGACAAAAACTGCGTCTGCAAAGGGCGCTAAAATTTGCAGCGAAAAGAAACTACGACAACAAACGAATTGTCGTCGCTCCACTGCCACATAGTTCGATAGTTCGCTTGGAGTAGTGGCTCCTAATACATTCTGCCGCACATATCACCATTTACTGAACTTAATCAAGTCAAACGTCGCTCTTCTCACGTATTTTATTCAACAATTATGTTCAGCATGAGAAAAGCGACGTTTGTATTTTGCCTAAGGTATCCAAAGGTTAGCCTATTTTAGTTTGTTTTTGCATTCTCTTGTTGAGATTCACTGTTGACTGCGTTAGAACCAATATCAGTTTTAAGAGTGTTATGAAGTCCAGAAATGTTGTTAGGAAGTCTAACTCCCTCTTGGTACTTAATAATGGGCAGCATTTCCAAAAGTATTCGAAACATAAACTTTTATTGAAAGAAGAGACTGGTAAACAGTATTTTGTAAGCTGAAATCCTACTAGGAGAGGTGAAAATTGGAATAAGTGACGCGGAGGTAGCGAGATCATTATACTTCCATAAGAACTAAGTTAAAGGAAGTCCTCTGCTTTACGGACTTGCTGCATTAATGATGGTTAACCACTGAGAAATTGACATCGCCGCCTGTAGCTTTTATTTTAACCAAAGTTAACAAAAGAATTTAAAACAATTATAATAACTGTGCAGAATGCATTTGTTAGGTTAGGTTAACTGGAGCATCAATGACAAAACAGCTTCTCTTAACTACCGCAAATGAAAAGCCACTCCCACGAAATTTTGTACACTTGCACCGTTTAATTTTCCCAGAACTGCCTAAGAAATCCTACTGTTTTGAATTAAGCAATGTACGTTTTTTGTGGTAGGCTCGGCGTA
>JAAAKM020000047.1:9203-22284 GCA_010016025.2 Alatinidae sp. Z8VKAUB7J3 | reverse complement strand
AGTCAGGTCAAATTTGAATCTAGTTATGTTGACATAAGTGATCTCATTGAGCTTGCAAAACTAACAGAAAAAAATTATTTGGAGGTTTGTACCCGTTCCCTTCTTGATAAGGGCCGGTACTTCGTGATGTTATTTGGTAATAGTTAATTCTCTGTTTACAAGCAATACAAAGATAGGTTTACAATTACGTACAGTTTTCTAAGTAATGAAAAGCACAAGCTCGCCTCTACTGTATGAAAATAAAAATGAATTGGGTCTTTGATTTCTATTGCATATCAAATGCTAAATATATATTACACGTCCCTTAATGCGAAAAAGCACTTGACGATCCAATTTGTTCAAATTGTTGAATGCTTGAGTTAAGCAATGCTTCAAAAGGCATCGTAAGTGTATCATAGATAGTCTTCCTATTCGATTGATTTGATCTGCCACACCATCAAAATGGAATAAAGTCATGAACTCATTCACTTGTGCGTTTTTGACACTGCCTGTTTTAACGTTCCTAAAGGCTCGTCTGTGTATTTTAATGCCACAACGTATATAGAGCGTCTAAATTTAGTGCATTTGGGGTTAAAAACTGTGACGCGATGTTTTGAAATATTGGAAAGGTGCAAAGAATGACTGATTTTCATGTAAATGATGTTGATACACATTAATTTTTTGCTTTTGAGGCACATCAAAACGTTGTTGATATTTGACTAAACTGTCATACACAGGTTTAAAAGGTCTCTCTGCATGAAATTGCTATCGAGGAATGTAAAGATATTTCATTAGGAAATATATTTGGAACATCGACAAATTATTAGAAGCTCGAAATGTTCAACTAGGCTCTGGTTCTTGGAAATAAAGATCGAAGCTATAGCATAGCTGTAATAAATATACGTTCGTTCTAATTCTCGATTAGTCAATAATTTGAGTTAGAACAAAGACTTAAGTAAATTAATTGGTTTCGTTGTACATGCAAAGACTGATGAACGAGTAAGCGATCACTGTAACCAACCGTTACTGTTTTTGGACAGTTCAGATTCGTGGCCTCTCTCTAGGGGAATAATGACAACGAGGTTTGAATACATCTGCAGAGCCGTTAACATTTGATAAAAGCTGGGGGGAAATGTTTTGATTAACTTATAAAGTAAACAAAATGACAACAAAGTTCTCTTTTTGCCTTTATTAGTAAACAAAATTGCGTGACTTCTCAAAATTATTGAAACGAGGGAAGTGTTTTTGACAGAAGCGAAGTGGTCAAGCAGAGACAATCAAACATTCGTTTCCCTTTTATGCTAACAAAGAAAAGCACACCTAGACAAATTTGTAGATAAGAAATAGCCTTACGTAGATTTTTAAATTTTGTTTTATTTTCAGAAAACTCTTTCCTTTTCGCGGCAATTAAGGTGGGCTTTATTGAACTTGTAAATTTCTCTAGATAACGTTTCGAGAATCTAAACCCATATGTTTGCCATATTTGTAAAGGCGGTGGATGCCTTTCTCTCAATGTTTATGGTTTACGTTTTTCTACTCAGTAGTGCCTTGTAGTAAGAGGACCCAAATAGTAGAAAAATGTGTTGAAGATCACTAATTAAGCACAAGCGCAAGTTGCGTTAAACTGGAGTTATGTGGTTTGAATTACACTCGCATGTCACCTATTCAGAAGCTAGCTTCTCAGTAGTAGAATACTTTTTCGTTGACTATGATTCATGGCATTTACTGTTTGCCAGTTTTTGAAAATAAGTCAGTGACTGCTAGTCACTAAATATTTTAGCTAAAATTCATTTCAAACAATTTTGGGTTTAGAATCTCATGTTTGTAACTGCTACCTGTAGAGTCCAGATATTTCACTTTCTCTTTTTCAGGGACATGGCTACCAGGCCAAGAGGGAGTTTAAAGGATCTTTACACATAGCTTAGCCATAATAATTAGCTAATAACTAACGAAAAGTTGGTCAAACAAGTATTAAAGACAACTGAAAAAGTTATACCTTCGTTTCTCCCTATGCTATTAGCAATTTGTCTTTAAAAGGTGTCTGATTACATGCTCCACAACTACAACATTTCATTTGAATTATTCCTTCAGAATTCGCCTTCCTAATTCCAGGCACACAGTTAGAAAATCTTATCCTTTTTTCTTTTGCATTTTCTATCATGTAGTTAACATTGTTGACCGTATCTATATAGTATCAATATTCTCCTGAATGTGTCTCTGGTTTTCCACCATCTTCGACAGATTGTGAACTCGCACAGGAATTTTTACGCCAAAGACCTTTATTTGTATCAAAAAAGTATGGCAAGCTCCTATGACTGTATCTAAATCCAAGAGAGTTGATCCCATGATCAAGGACATTTTATACGGAGCCGGGGGGAATGGGGGTATGAAGGAGGTCTTGCACCCTCAGGTGAATACCAACAGTCGCTAAAATCAGTCGCTGTTCGCTACAAAATGTTTTAGCTGGCCATCGGCAACTTTTTGCCTTAGCGAAATTCTTATAAAATGTCAAAGAAACACTCTGTAATGAACTAGTCTGACACATATTACAATACGCGATGCCTTGTAAAGGCAGTGAGATTGGTCTTATTTTCTTCTGACGGTTGCGGGCTGTTCAACTTCCAGAACTGTTCAGCTTTGTGGCCTCTTACTGAAGCCAATAAGTGCATACGAGGCTTAAAGACTTCGTCTTTCTAAGAGAATGTTATCTACAAAACTTGTCTCTTTTACAAAATTTACAAAGTTTTGTGATTGAGTTACTAAATAGCAAGGCAAATAACATCGTTAAACAGAATCTGTTATTGGATCAATTAGTGAAAATACCTATGCGACCTCTCAAAATCATTGAATTTAGGTTGAGTTTTACCAACACTTTTTAATGGGTTGAGTGATTACTCGGACACAGTTAACAGTTTTTCTTCAACTTTCTCAGCCTGAAATCATCCTTAGCATAAGCTGAAGTTGATAACCTGTGGCATTTAATGGTTGGTTTGCACAATTTCTTGCCGGACGACCGACAGATAAAGCTACGTTCCCAAGGAAGACATTGGCTCAATAGTTAGTTCTTGCTCAGCACGAAATACCTTATAATTTTTGTCCTTATTCTATTGATTTTCAAGTAATTAGAATTGATAAGTTGTGCTTCGTTAGCTGTTGTATTTCTTTATTATGCTTTAACCTAGATAATTTTGAAATTATCCGGTGATTTCGATTTTTCATTACCCCGGCGTGAAAACAGTATACTGCTGCCGCCGTACATGCTTATGTAGCATTCAAATACGATTATGAAATGGCAAACACGTGTAGGCCCTACATGTACTATAGTCGATCAACTGTGCATGTAGTATGTCAGAAGTAATGTGGGATTCATCCGGTCAGGGGGAGTGGAGGGGTCACGTCCATCTACTATTCAACAATGACTATACACAACTATTTCACTGTATACAAAAAGGTTCCTCTTCGGTCTTTGCAGCTCACCTTAAAAGCAACTGCACTATTCTGGTTTTTGTGAAACACGTCATTTCTGAAACTTAATAGCCATCAATGTCTCTTTATTTAAGAATGTAGAGTCGTTACTATATACTTAAGAATAAAACCAAACTTTGGTAATTTATTATAGTTTGAATTTGAAAGATGGTTCCTATTCTCAGCCAATAGGCATATAAATAATTCGACGCCAAAACGCAATATGGAAGGTATGGATGAGAAATGATTCTTTTTTTCTCAAAAATGAGAACTTGTTATACGGGATATGGTTAGTAAAAGGAAAAGTAAGGGTATGAAAAAATTGTTCAACAAATTAATTGCTTTTTATCAAAATGGTCTCGATTTTACTACTTACTGCATTGGACCTAAAACCGGATATAACCCCAGAGGCTTATAACAAGTACGGGATACTGAGCTTGGGGTTGGGAATTTTACAAAATATAAGATGGTCTTTCAGTGCAAACGATCTAACAAATAGAGGATTAACATCTGCAAGAGATGTCACTTTGCTGATCTAGGTATAGCACATTTAGTTTTTATTCTCCAAGCTGTCCTATTTCTTAAGCTTTCATTCCCCATATGCCCAATACCTCTAAACATGTCACTGCTGAATGCTGGGCTTTTTTACTTTATTCGTTAACAGGAAATTTAGTTTAAATTGGGTTCCTTTCTCACTCTTTTACATCCTTACAGACCACAACTTCCTGGAAACATTTGCACTTAATCTTTTATGTGCCGATTTACTTCTTCAAAACAAAACGCAAACATATATGTAACGAAAATGTCCTAAACAATTTAAAACTAGTAAGCCCTTGAAAATAATCAAACTTCAAAAAATTACCTCACAAAAACCCAGGATTTTAAAAAATCAAAGAAGCCCAAGTTACTACTATGAAACTCCGCTCGAAGCAGAATAATAGAAAATATTCGAAAAAGATTTTCGGTAATAAATTACAGTAGTTATGACGTGGACAGAGAAAACTAAATGAAAAGAGTTAATCAGATTCTTTAAATTTTCATTGCAAATCATCCAATAATTAGGTTATGGTTGGATTGTCCATATTTGTCGACTATACGGAGCTATCAAGATCTGGTCGAACGCCAGGCAGTCAAAAAGATAAGTACCATCAGTCACCAAAATTGATGCTGGCAGTAGCTATACAACAAACAATTCTTCATTTAAACTCTCTAAATTGGTTTCAAATCAAAATCGTAGTCAACTGATAAACAGTTTGGTTGTCACACTTCCTTTTCAAGGGGTCAGCAGGTGTTTTCACACCCACAGATAATGAAAAAGCCAGAGGGGAGCATGTGCTTCTAAAACCTCTTCCATGATATGATTTCCCTTGCAACACAGCCTCATATTACATTACCACGACGACAGGCAAGGTTCGTAAGCCTTTAAAACGTACTTTCGATTTTCCTTCTGCCGATTTCTTTTCTTAAATGTTCTCTCCATTTTCAAGTAATTTGCGTATGTATAAAGTACAGAACGACGGAATACCGTTCCCTTTTCTAGCTCTAAAAAGTAGACAATAGCTTCCGAATAGTTTATCCGTATGATAGAGAGGTGACGTCAGTTACTCTAAAGTATATCAACACAGATAAGCTCTAAAGTAAGAGATACCTACCGTTGAAGCAGAAACACAAGAAGGATATTCAATGATATACATGAAACTCTTAGAGGGAAGTCAACATGATTTTCGTTTCGGTTAAAAATCCATTGGTAATATGCTACTTCAGTGCTATGATACATACATATCTGCTTCTCATGACAGAAGTTGATGGACGTCCAGAATCAGGTAAACAATATTCTGTTAGTTGTATATGTTTTAATATCAGTTTATAGTCTGAAATGTATTCTTTGGGCTGAGAAAGGTAAGCTAAATTTGACTACAACTAGCAGAGTTCAGAGTTGAGATCCACCATAGTAACATAGATAGAAATAATAGATTCAAATGTAGTTTAGAAAGGCCATCAGACATCATATATATATGCTTAGAATCATTATCTTCTTTTTGTCACTACTTTGAAGTAATTTCAATGAGATTTTTTACTACCGACGAACATTTTAAAAAGGTCTTATGTACTTGAACGTTGTACACCGGGCAATTCAATCAGTTATCAGACGGAAATTGCTCCCCACGAGCAGAGCATAATTCTTGACAAGTGTTACCTTGGCAATGACAAATTCTAGTTTTTAATATGATTCTTTAAGAATCAGTTACTACTTCAAAAGAACTGCTGATTGCATTTTTTACTTTCAACTGATTTAGGTGCAAAAAAATTTGGCAGGTCGTCCACTTCATGTGTGTTGTCACATAGTTCATTTAGGCTGCCTCCTCAACTCACTGTGCAGCAGTTCTTTAGAAAAATTCTTTGAAATGATGTCACGCCTGAAAGAGGGAGTATAAAACCATAAGTTGACAAGGTCATACCTTTTCACAAGGATAAACAATAAAACGGATTTCTTCGGAGATCTCGCCTTTACAGCCGATCGACCACAAAGTAACTAAAAGCCTCAAGTTAGCCGGTTATATCTTATAAACTGATGTGAATCGGAGCTTTTTGCTATAAATATAAGAGATTTAACTTTGCAGGCCATCAAAATTGGTATCACATAACATTTCACTCTTAGTAAACTTATACTTGTCAAAGCATGGGTCGTAGTATAGCAAATATACCTTATCGAACTGTAGGTATATTTATCCAGCTTGCGTCGCAGTGTTCTACAGGATATAATGCGCATCCTAAGCAGAAAGTTTACTTAGCAATAAAACTTTACGCTGACACGACTCCCGCTTCTAAATACATCAGACGTACATACTCGTTGTTTCATGTCGATCATATCCTTTGGCTGTAATTCCTTCTCATTGTTCAGACGCCTACAAACGATTAAAACCTTGCTTTGAAGGTCCTCTATTTGTTTAGGTGACCCTGTTTTGAGTCTTAATCTCTATTGAACTGCTCACCACGTAAAAATAGAGCAATGGCAAATAACAAACCTGACGTGTCTAAATATTTAGAGGCCAAGCCGTTTGATACAAATCGACAACAATTCCAGTTGATTTCTTTCTGAAGTTTCAAACTTCGGATTGCATGGAAATCATCATGCTTCATCCTTGTCCTCGAGGATATAACCATTCTCTTTAAAAATGCTTTGGATTGATGAAAAAACACTGTGCGCAAGGATGTATTGCATGTGATTACAGGGGTACTTAGTAGAAAGCCTACAAGCTTTTAATACAAGCAGTGTTGTATGAATAAGAGGAGACTCGAATTTTTCGAAAAACAAAGCACCTAGTAAGTAAAAGCTTATCCTGAATGGTTTGTTAAGCAGGCTAGTAAACAACGAAGAACAACACAAGAAACCCAACCCTACAAGGAAAACGAAGACAGGCCCCCCAAAATTTTAAAATTGCACGATAGTATTAAAAAACAATATCTTTAAAACCGTATCTGCTTGTAATTACTGTAATAATAATAGTAATAGTAATGGTTTACTTCTTTTTATGGTGAGTTGGAACGCTATTTTTCAAAAATCTACGCATTATTCATCCGCATTACCTATTTTCATTCCTCATTAAAACCCATAAAAGAGCCCACTAGCCTCCTTTATGTAGATCAAAAAGCGCGTTGGTCATTTCACATAAACAGACAACGACTAATAAGTAACCTAAAACTGGGGCTTAAACAGTAATCAACAGTAAGCAACTTCAGTTAAAGTTTGATACTTAGATTATAAGAAGGCTTTTTTGTAAAGGAAATCTTAGAGCAGGGTACGTTTGTCGTTTTCAACACTACATAGCGATTTGAAGCATTATCATAAAAATTATATTTTTCTTCAACTTATCAAAGTCAGCACGTGTTCCAGGTATGACAAGCATTCATGGTATGTAGTGGTGTTCTAAGCCACGTTTGGACGGTACTGTTATCCTTTGTACTATACGAAAATGCAACTTGATGCCGATATATGTATCCCTGGTATCACCACTACTCGTATATTAGACCACTGTTATTGATTGCCAACTAATTGAATTTTGAAACAATTATTTATACATGCATAAAACTAAATTTATCAACTGAAGTTGTTAGTATATATCCAAAAGAACTTCCATAGAACAGTAAATAATTGTGTAGATACAGCTATTATAATGACATATTTCACTATTTTTGTTTAGTAACAAATTAGCTTGTTAACAAGAAAATTAAATTTAAATTTTTAGCAATTTGTAAAGGCAGGAATCGATGTTTGTTTGTGTTAGGAAGCTGTAAACAAATAAGGCAGAGCTGATGTTTACGCTCAGGTGAGCCGCAAATTAGGCCAATAAAGCGGTAAAAGATAGCCGGTTAGTAAATTCCAGACAAAGACAGCGTGGAGTTAGCATAAAAATCTAATCTGAAATGGATTATGGAAGCATGTTTTGTCCTATTTAAGCTTTTTCTACATAAATATATTTCAAATCCCATGATATAAAGATCCGGTGATAACCTCTAGACCTCTGAACTGCCGTGTCATGTAAAAGCACGGCATCGAGGCGAAAGAAAAACAACCAAATTCAACCTCATACGTATCTAGAAATATTGCCGGCTACCCGATCTATCGTAGACTAAAACGAAAGTTTGCAACTAACATCAATTGTTTGAATTTTTTAAATATATCTATATTTTTTTGTTTGTTAATGTATGACAAAAACCATCTGATACAAATAATGTGTCTCGTACGGTGACCAACGTGAAAGAAAGTTACTTTTTGGATGATATTCCATTAGATATCGTGACTCTACAAATTATTGAGAGACAAAAACGTACCCGAAAACCAACGTTTTCTGCGAGTTATGCCGGTCATCTTAACCGCCTAAGCTTAATTCCCTTCTCAACTTTGCAGCAAAAAACTCATATCTGATTATTGATTAAATCTTTCTTATTTCGCAGCAGCTTTTTAACATGGTTTGGCATCAAACGGCAATTGGCTGTTACCCTTGCGCTGTTAAAAGAAGATAAGGCGCTGATAAGGATAGCATAAAACCTATTTTATGAAGAGAATTTGAAAGAATGAGGATTTATTGCGTTATTGTTTACTAAATAGAGGCAGTGAGTGGCGTACAGCAATTTATGGAGATGAGTAATTGGGAAGCAGAGGGAGTTTTCTAGAAGCGTTTAGGTGGGAAACAAGTCAGCAGTAGTCAATCATTTACACATTCCATGTCTCCAATGTAAAATTAGTTCCAGTAATAAAACCTTTCATTTCTATTCAATTCAAATGCAATATTTAACTTGATATTTTTTATGAAAACAAGTCGACGAGTCCATAAAATATAGAAAAAAATCAAACTACGAAGATTACTCATGAACTCTTTACAAGTGCAGCAAAATTGAAGTTTGTCGTGTAGGTCTACTTGCAGACTAAACTATTAACCGTCGTCTTTGACGAGTTTATACATCTGCAAGAGGAAAAGTTGTAACAGGTTTGATGAGAAACTAGTATTCTCCTTAGCTAGTCGCCACAAAGTTTGCTTGAGATGCAAACAGGAAGACAAAGAAAAATTTTAATGACTTTGATGTTTCAGTCATAAAGTTATGCTTAAAGTTTGGGTTGAAAACACAAACCTTCATCTTCCTCATTTGATAGACCTGATAGCAGGAAAGGCTGACAATCGAGAAGCACGTTATTTTCAATTGCAATTGTGAAGTTTTATGTATAATAGCAAGAGATTCTGAGTGACTGTCAACTTTCAATGTGTTCAACATTTGTCATCTCTAATTCAAAGCAAATATGAAATGAATTACATTACCGGTGAGATTCATCACCTACCTAGTTGCTATGTTTCTATAATTATACGGCTGATCTTAAAGTCATTCACACCTTTGTATCTCTAAACAAAGAAAATTATTGTACTCTTTTCATTAAACGCCGGTTTTGTGAATACGAGTTTGCAGCGTCGCTTACTGCTAAATCATTCAAAGGTCTCATTGATGGGCAAAAGAGACCCACGAGAGTGATTGACAAGTTAGGCTAAATTGTACATGGGGTAGATAAACTCTGCTGTGTTAAATGGAGCAGCAAGACATAGCAGTCTTTGTTCCTTACATTATTGGCATTAAACCTGACAGAGATAATTACCTTGGAGAGCAAAGTAGCTAAAAAGAGAATCCTGCCTTTTTCATCCTTGCTCAGTATGACACGATTATATTAGTAACTGCAGATAGAAGATGTTTTGTCCGACAAGATAGAAAAAGCCCAAGTTCTGATGTCACATGCTTGTAAATAATGCGAGAGAATTATCAAACAGTTTGGTTGAAAATCTGAATTATTCCACTGAACCACTTTGAGGGTGCCCATCCTGCAACAAGGAGAACCACTAACAAAACATGAATTTCGGATGCCTTTCTCTACCTAGCACTTTTTTCGAATGCATGCCTTGTATCGACACTAAAGCAAAGGAAATGCCCTACAATAAATGCTCCTTATGGATACTCTATCAAACAGGGACATGCTTTTGGAACTATTGCACTGTGGTTTGTAATTAGTTTATGATTTTGCTTTTCTGCAACTGCTCTCGTGTTTGCCAAGTCGTTCCCTACTGCATAAACCCAGCCCAGGAACTAGTTTGTATGCGTTAAGTACTGAACAAGCACTTCTAGCTTAAATAAATAGGTACAATAATGGCATGAATTCCCATAGCTAGCCATGACTTTAAGAATTTTCTGCAAAAATAGAAAACATGTCAATACCAGGACTCAAACCGGTAACCCAAGCTTTTGCGGGCTGTGCTCTACCAACAGGTGACTATGAGTCTAATACACTCTATTTTTCTAGTCGCCATATTAGCTCCTGATCTTTCACCAGGGGACATGAACATACAGCTGAACACAATTTGAGAGCAGCCTCCCTGCGCAATGTCACTTGACCAAGTAAAGACTCCTTCGGCCCGTCAGACAGGCCACTGAGCATTTAAAGTTACAAAGTAGTATCATTTCAAATCCTCTTTCGATGATACTCCAAAATATTTTCCTCTTCATTGTCACCTTGCTCAAGCATCATTAATCGTAAATACACAAAGGCTGCAATCCAAAATTAAATATTCTTTGTAAAGTATAATAACCCTAGAATATGATACCGTCTCCTCGAGGCCCCTAAGAGACGGCAATTTTGACTTTAACAAAGAGGAAGCATCTTGCAGCTCATAGAGTCTTATGAGTGGAATGCACAATTTTACCAAGAGATATCTAACTAGTTAAGAAAGAGCACTTAAATGTGACACCTCAGTTTATAAATAACTAAATTTTGATAATATTTTGCAGTAGTTGCTTTCTTCTTGCTGATACAGATCACCTGTTCAAATTGGAGGACGATATTTTGAACAATCATCGAGATACGGCCGTTCCAACCTGGAACGATACCTATTAAAACCCTCTTTGACCCCCCCGTGAATAAATTTATGAAGTGAGCCAAATTGACAGTGCTTCTTTACGGTCTCTTACAAATTAAAACAGCCGCTTTTGGCAGTTGATATGAGATTTGAGTGCTGCATTTTGTATAGGGGCATTAGATGGCAGGGTTACCTCCTTGATGTTGTTATACTTGGAAGTCCTTGAGATGTTTTGTGATGTCATCAACGTTTTGAAATGTTATTGGAGAAAATAACTTTCATAGCCACATGGGTTAGATATTTGCTTGAGGTGTTTGCTGTACCAACACGAATCGTCTGCATTTGTATCGAATTAACCACCGATGGACACCACATCATTAAAGGCAACGTAAGAGGGTTATCACGTCAGGGTCACCAACTATAGGTTACCTGATCGAATCATAACCCAGATGACTTCTATGCGCAATGGTAGCGACAGGCTGTAATCTTCCGGGCAACGAAACTAGTGTATACAACTAAAATCATTACTGACAGCTTGTTGAAGTCGAAGTGAAAAGTGTGTCTTGATAAATTTTCAGACCCAGTGTTTATGCATAAGTACAGTGTATAGAATTTAGTAATTGCTAAAAATCGATAGATTGGGAAAGCCCCTATCGTACAATAGTTACATCATATTACTATGGATGATTTAATATTTACGACAATATTTCTTGTGCCATATGGCTTTATCAAGCAATGGTTACCTTTCAGCTAATAAATTGCTTGAAATCCCATTAAAAACATGCAGAAGGGAATCGAATACTTAATAATTCATCAAATAACCCACTTTCAAAATCTCGACTGCAAAAGTCGCGTTATTGGCTACTCCATTTTCTTAAGAGTGGCAAACGAAGAACCGCATTTTAGTAGGAATACCTTAGATATCAAATGGAACAAGTTACACCTATCAAAGGCCTATAGTTTACATAAAGATTATATGTTGATTATCAATTGATACTGTGTAATGAAATGTTTATCAATATTTAAATGATTACAGTTTATTTAGCCGTTTTTCTTTGTCAAATAAAAGTTTATAGCTCCAGAATCAAGGCGTCTTGGAAACGTCAATAGGTTGGTCAAGGGACCAATGATCATGGAAAATGTCAGTCGTTTTTATAGAGAGATCATGTTTACACAAAGATTCCTCTGCCAAACGTTTTGTCGACCAACATTTAAGATAATTTTTCTCTAGCACGATAAAGAAAGAAGTAGAACAGCACCCAGCTTTGAGATTTATGTAATAAGTTATACTTAAATTTAGATGATATTATGAAATTAAAACAATTGGAATCTCTTGCAATTATCTAGACTTCCGTTTTGCTCTTACAATCACATAAGAGGCCCACCAGCACCATGCTCTCGCGTCAGTGTTAATTTGACCTGCGTTGATTTGATGCTTATAATAAGGGCATTCCGTTGAATTAACTGCACTTTTTTGATACAGAGAAGCCAGCCCACTTCTGTTTACCAGCAATACATACTGAATTTATCTCACCTTCACAGGTAATCAATTTACTGTGGACGTAGGTTTGAGTGCAAAGTGCAATCCTACAACAACCTGCCAGCCACCTAATTAACACTGTAAGAAAAAAATATGTGTATAGTATCAACTAGTCGAACTCTTTTATTCATAAGTAAGTAGTTAGTTTTTCTCTAAACACAACATTACACAATCACAATCATTCGCCATTTTTATTGATACATAGCCAATAAGATATCGCAATGATATATGATGAATATATTAACCGTTATAATAAAGGAATAAGTAAGCGAACACATTGATAAATAAACAGTGAGTAAATAAACGCGTAAACGAATAAACACATGAATAGATAAATAAATAAATCAGTAACAAAAGTTTTAAGTAAATTTCACATCGCAAAAAGACTAAAAAACGCCTTGAAAAGTGACGAGTCAGATTAAACGTGCATTTTATCCGATCAAAAGTGTTCACAAACACGGATAACTCAGGCAAAAACGGATCTATTTTAAACTGTCAGCGCTTGTTTTATACGTTCAGACACTAGAATTGAGTTGGGAAATTGAGAAAATATCAGAGAGCGAGGAAGGGGTTTATAATGCTTTAAAAGATGATGGACTGGCTCAAAATGTTACCCCCAAATTGTGATGGTAGCCACATTTTAGATTCTTCCACCTTTTCTTGTCTTGTTATTGCTTGTGGGCTACTTAATAAACATTTATGT
>JAAAKM020000046.1:3787-36807 GCA_010016025.2 Alatinidae sp. Z8VKAUB7J3 | reverse complement strand
TATATTAAATATTTTTAATTCAATAATTGAAAAAACAAATCTAATCTGTTGAATGATTGAGAATAAGCAAAATCTCAAATGTAAACATACTTATAAGTATTATAAAATATCTACATATCTACAATGATATCTTGTGAATATGATAATATAAAAGTAACTGTACATGGATTTTAATTCTGTCTCAATGAAAATTTTTAGAACTTCGATGTGCCTTTAACATGGAAAAATGATCACACACACTAATAAAGTTTTAAACAAATTACGTAAATATGCAGAAAAGAAAGGCATAGAAGAGGTCCTGGAGCCAAAAACAAATGAATTAAAGTTTACGGACAAATATATCTTCTCTAAACAGCGACGGGTGCGTTCGGATACTCCCTTAATATATAACAAGACTGCTGTAGATTCTATTGGTGAGGACATCTTTCTTGTTATCTTGTGTACGAGTGGCGAGGGGTAGCCATTTGAATATAACACGGAAGACAGGTGCTTCTATTCCTCTGAAATCTCGGTAGATGTTGATATGAGACGTTTGGCACGGTCATACAAACTCTTGACGACACCATTTTTCACAGATTGCTGATGACGAGTCATACGCTAGGTACTGATCTGTGTGCGTCGGGTTCTTGTAGATGCTCTTAATATATCAAGGGAGTATCCGAACGCACCCGTCGCTGCCTAGGTGAGGAGGGAGTTCTGCTGTATTCAAATCGGAGACCACGCTGAGAGAGGGTAGTATACAAGATCCCTGTGAATGCAGAGACATGTACATTGAAGAAACTGGAAGAGCAGTGAAAGAGAGGATCAAGGAAAACGATCGCGATATACACCTGGGGCGTACAAAAACGTCTGTTGTTTCGGAACATGCGCAGGATACTGTCCACTGCCCGCGTTGTAGTAAAATTAAGCTTATAGATCGAGAGCAGAACTGGTACACCCGAAGACCTAAGGAGGCTTTCCAAATTAGACTTCACCCTAATAACATCAATGGGAACAAGGGCGTAGAATTTCTTGACGCATGGATGCCAACAATAAAGAAGCACAAGAAGAAACAGGAGACCGATTTTTGGGTGTACGTCCACAGAAACAGCTTCCCACCAAAATACGAGGATTGAAGATGAAACAATCACGGACAATTAGCGTTGAGCATAAATTGTAACACACACAAAGTTGATGAATTGCCTGACGAATACTATCAGTATACAGTTGAAACGTCGCGTTCCTGACCGATAGTGACAATATCGCGAGACAAATAATTATCTGCAATAAATACAGATCTTTCAGAGAAATTAGCAAAGCTGTACGAAATGAAAATAGAAGCAGATGACTTCAATGTCACGCCGGTTTTTCACCTGTCGCTGCTAAGTAGCAAAACTGTTTAATTTCAAATTAAAAAAACCAACTATCTTCACCAACGACCACTCTACGGCGTGTCTTTTTAGACAATTATAACATTGTCGAAGAAACCAAAGGTCCCTTTAGATAAAAAACCCAACAAAAAAGAAAGCTCCTTGCCTTACAATACCTGCACTTATTGTTAAAGCAGCTTTCAGCTGTTGAACTTATTCATTCTTTTGTATCAAGGATCTTTACTCATCAAAATATCAGGAAGATTTTTCTGGTACTTACCAGTATCTAAATTTTAGCCAAAGTAGTTGACATCAGACGAGCTGTTGTATTATCCTAACAATAAACATTACAAGCGCAATAAAGCGACCCAAGAGTAACAAGTCCACAAAATCAAACTGGAACTGAACTTTTTCAAGAAGGCCTTTGCAGTTGATTTACTCCAACCTATTTTCAAAGGTTTTACTTGTACGAGTCAATCATTTTGTTATTACTTTAGGGGAACCATATTTTTTATTGAATTTTTATATTTTTCAGCATAGTATAGTTCTGCCAAAAGACAAATAACATTTGGATATTGCGTATTACAGACTAGAAACTAATACAACTTTACTACCCAAAGACAAATAGAAGTGTTTTCTTGAAATAGAACAGTGTAATTTGAAAGGAGATATTCAACTTATACAGCATTTGCAGCTCTTGACAAAATGTTTTTTCCGTCAAAATTTTCTCGTCTTGAAGAAATGTTTCCTTTTTCCCCATTTCTATGCTTATGAAAAAGTTCTTAGTTGTTCTTTATCGATTTTAGGAGAGTGGTAATTCTAACTAAAAGGCCTATGTATATGAAATCCAGGTAGCTTGAGTTATGTAGTAGAACATTACATCTTCTTTTGAAAACAAAACGATATGTAGAGGGAGTTAAACATAATGATAATAAATATTCCGATGGCACATGCAGCTCTCGACCATTTTCTATTCACCACTGATAATGAGTTAAACGGAACTTTAGTCAAATATTTTAAGTTTCGTAGAATCGATATTTATTGAATGTATAAATTTAATTTTAAACTGTAATATAAACATTCAGCAACTGCTTATTTAATGAGCATTGCCAATATAGAAAAATAAGCGTTGAAAAATGACTTTAATGTTAGCCATGTACCTGTTTGGCTAACATCATTTTTTTAGAATTGCTTCGTAAGAGCAAGTCTGTGGTCAATCACAGGTATAAGTCTGCTATGAAGATTTTTTGAAACACCACGTTAAATATTGAGTATTCTTATTAACTTAAAGATGTCGTTGAAAACATTAACACTTAATGCTTTACAGCCATTTGTGCAAAAGGTGGATACATTACGGTCATTTATGACCAGAACTCGATCACGAAAAGTTTTTTCAAATTTATCGGTTCCAGTCGAGCTATTTAAGAATAAGCTAAATTACTATTAAATATAATTGTGATCCTTCAATCTTCAAGTATTTTTCGAGTTCTTACACACTTTCTCAATCAGGTACAGGTTACATTCAGTGTTACTTCATGCATTCATGAAAAGACTGTCAACAAGCTCTAAATAAAGAAACACCTCTCCAGTCTTCAGACTCAATTTTGAATTCAAAAAACAACATGATTACGCACCTTAGACAATCTCGCCACTTAACAAACCAACCAGTAAAATTGTGTTTGTTTCCGTGCAAGAATGGTAATGTCTTTAAGTCTCTCACATCATAAGCATATGATCCTTTCTAGAATAACTCTTTAGCGAGCCTTTTTGACAGATATAGATTTAGAGGTGATATTTTTATTCATTGCATTTCTTTTTTAGGCTTCATGTATCTATCAAATGCTTGAGAAGCCATTTGCCATCTATTCAAGGATCGCTATTTTTGTAAAGACACTAAAACAATTTCAAGTATTTACTTAATTTTCGAAATATTGACAAGCATGGCAGCAAGAATGTCATCGAGCATCCCAATAACCAACATTTACTGTTTCACGTAGTATCACATGAATAAATTTAACCGTATTTAGCAGTCTTTAGTTGCAAACCAGTATGTGGATGGTGCTAGTTCTATTACTTACCTACTGGATATGTCCGAAGATAGATTTGATAGATTCAAGAAGAGAGACAATCTTCTCATTGTTATTTCTTGTTTCAATGTTTTTTATTTTACACGGCAGAGAAAAACTTTACTTAGGAAAACCGTTTAGGTACTTAAGCCTCCTTACCCCCTCTTAAGATGTCACTGTACGTGATTTAACGCAGTTTCCTATTTGACCAAATCAGTGAGTACCGTATTTAGCCAACATTTGCTTGGCAGTGGTTGTGTCTCTCTCTAAGAATCTCTTTGTGAAAGAACAGAACGTGCAGCTCGACGCAGGCCATTTCCTTCCCTCACTCCTTAGTAATCTCTAGGCCTAGCCCTTGAGGCAAGCATATTTTACGTAAAGAGACACCGGGTTAAAAGGATCTATAAGAACGACAGCACGGACCTTTCAGTTTCGGTATAGAAGGTTCAGTTACCATGACAAAGATACTTCTTGCAGATCGTCTCATAACCAAATTCGAGTGACAGGAACGCAAGCTGAAATTCATAAAACTTAAAGTAACATAGCAATCCTTATTATTTGGAGAAAGAAGCTGAGGTCCATCATCTTGTTATAGTTGGGAAGACAAGATTAATCTCTGCTATTAGCCGATTGCACAACCCAGTGAGTGGTCTAAACAATCTCCCGTTAGTTGTATTCATGCTCTTTTTAATTTAAATCTCCTTATTGACATTGTATATCACTGAATTATCCTGCGATAAAGTATACTGTCACAGCCCCCCACACGTTACAAGTTGGCTACCTTTTCAGGACAGGAAAATGAGATAGGTTAACCTAACGTGCCAAAATTTGATCTGTCATCGCGTGGCACAACTGGACAGAGGGAAAAGCGTGATCTTTACTATAATTACACGCCACTTCATCGTTCCACCCATTTGGGATACGCTTTCAATAGAAGCATTATTAGAAGGTTTTCAGTGCAATATGCGAACAAATTGCTAAATTCATTGGATAATAAAACTCTAAAACAACAATTTGTCATCCCGTTGTCAAACGATTTCCTCCAACAATGAAAAGCGTCATAAAATAAAGATCAGATCATGCCGACAGCTGCTTCTCCCTTTCGTGCACAGATATGCTGCATATAAAATTGAAGCTGATAAACACACGAAACCAGAACAACATTTCGAGGCACATTATTGTTTGCTGCACAGAGGAAGGCTAGAGAGGTTCCTGGAACGAAGGCAGCTGTAATAACTCTCTCTTGCTTTGTGTAATGGCGACCAAGTTTTCTTCTTCTTTTGCGCATCACGCGATTTTCAATTTTGTTTATCTCAGTTGAAAGTTTATACACATTGTTTTAACATATGCTTAGTACAATAATATCTACGGTTCTTTATAAATGTCTGATCAATGTTTAGTAACCAGTGCTTCTTAATTCCGACCAGTATGTTTAAATCTCAGTGCCTGTATGCGTTGCATGGTTGCATAGTAAGCCTTAGTTGTAATAACATTTACAAGTCTTCTCACCGGTTACATTTTCCATATATAGTGTAAGAGTTCTAAAAGGGTTGTAGATCAAATAAACTTCCATCAGATAGAATGGCAAGCTATTAGTGAGAAATAAGGTCTTTATTGGTCTGTAGGATGTCTCAAATGCCTTGTAAATTGTTGTTTTATATCCTATGCAACAACGAGAGCTATAGAAAGAAATGATATTACGAAACACGACAGAAAGTTTGGCAAAGTTATTGCTTGTGTATGAACCATGAACAATACCATGTCTCTATGTCACGTCTTCCAGCTTACCTGCGGATAAAGTCATGAGCTGCATAGCAAGTCAGTCTGTGCAGAGACAACGTTCTTACTTAGTAACGTCGCCATTTGCCCTGCCCCCCCTCCTCTCCTAAAGAAATGATTAAATTTATTTTACACTCATAGAAGAGAAAATGAGACTTTTACTTAAGAGTTAAACTTGAAACATCATGCAAGTACCCAAATTATTAAGAAGGAACTTTTTGATAGTTTAAAATTATGTCCTACTCAGCTAAACTGTAGTATTCTAAGGTATTTTTACCTCCAAAACAGGCTTTAACTTCGAGCACTAAAAATGTGTTTTACAATAATTATGACTAAAAATGTGTTTTACAATAATTAATATGTTTTACAGGCAGATTACTATATGTTAATTTGACAAACTGGTATACTTACAACACTCTTTGTACTATCTTCATCAGATAGCAATTTTAGGGAAATGTAGTGAACAAAATATCGCCCCTTAGATATTCAATTAAATTACATGCTAACATTAGAAAATCATTGCTCTTAGGTGAAATAATTCCTAGGGAATAACCTTGTTGCGCGTTTGGTGGGGGAGATGTTGTATAAAAAGTTAAACTAGAAGTAGCCCCGAAATCATATGCTGTCCCACATACACGAAGCAAAGCACATAATTTTGCGCAGACAACTGTAATAATTTTCCGACAATCATCAATTAGTAAAAGCATGATGAAGTAGATAACGATAACTTTGATTTCGTGACTGCTATTTGATCGCTTGCCTTCATCTGCTACAGGAGATAAATATCTATTAAAGAGCAATTACATTCACCAATTTCCCATTGAATAACACCATGGATGAAGTATGCAGTGATAGCAATCAAAAGCAGGCGTGTCTATTTCCTGGGCAGTTAGACTTGAGATTTCACTGTATCAACTCTAGTGTGCGTCATACGCAACCAAATGACGTCATTATGATTCAACTAATACAGGACGCACGAGCCCATTGAAATTGTTGTAATGGCTAAATACCAACGAATCAATATCAACAGCATAAATATTAGCTGTTTTCTTGCGACGGTAGTAATAAAGTCGCAATTAAAAAAATGAAGTGATGTTTTTAAAGTGACATTGCTGCACGATAATCACAAACAAGTAGAAAAAAGGAATTTTCCTTGTTTGATTTAAAATTAATAGCTCTAAGCAACGCAATGCCCTTTCCATCCCAATAATCCTACCCATGGAATATTTACATTATCCGTTCCTTTAATGGGGAAGGAATTTGTGTATGCAATCAAAGTCCGTTATGGATGCTCATGACACTGTATGTGGACAACGGTTCTTAACCATTCCCACTGTATGTATGCATGCTATAGGTATGAAGTTCAATGATTATCAAACTATTTGAGGAAAATTGTGTAGTACTCACTCATTGATCCTATCGTTAAAGTCAGTTTAGAAATAGTAGGCCTAAATTGAGATTGGAAGTCTATAAACATTGTTTTGCTTTTTGCTTGTTCTGTATTTTGATTGGTATTAATATTGATCAAATATGACAAGTGAAACTGCTATTTGGAGAGATAAGCTATGTAAAGAAAACGGTTTTTAAATTTGCTTTTAGAACTTTACAATTGCTCCAACACCTTCAAGTTTAATCGAAGTAGCAATGTTGGATTCTACACTTGATGGCCATCTTCTTTATTGCTCGATTATTCACCTTTGAAAAGGGCAAGGACTAGGAGAACTGTTCTTCTTCTTGTTGACTCTCCTAATGAAGATGAGCCGTTGGTAATGCAGAGTCTGGTAATAATAACTGCATTATTTATCTATCCCAACAGAGACTGAGGTGGGGCTGCTTATCATGCTAGTCCTTTGTTAAATGATTACTAGGATACTGACGTTCAGACTGAAGAAAAGAAACATGTCTGAGCTTGCACTTAATTAAATGTGTTTGAATTACGCAATGTCCACCATCTTCATCAAGTGTGCTGTTAGTTACACGCCATAGTCCTTCCTTTCGTTCAGTCACATGGCACAGAAAATTGGGCTTCCAGTTGCGTTGAACTGGATGATAGAGCGACTACAGAAGTAGATTATGCTGTCCTCGGATGTCACCGAGCTGAGCTTGTAGAGCAACACAGCGATAGCGCGGGTCACGGGTTCGAGCTCGGGTTATGACATGTTTCCACTTCTGTAGTATCTTTTCTAAATTTTACAAGTGTGTTGCGCATTTTACAAGCTACTAAGGGGCTATTCTTTTGGGAAAATTACCTTTCCGATTAAGACATTCTAACAGCTAATGTCCGTCAACCCTGTGAAAGCGTTTCACATTTTACCAACTACTACAGAAGTAGTGTCGCCACCCTTTATTTAGCCTCGCTTCATTCGCTCATACAATTTTGCCGCCTCCGTAATATGTCTTACCATATTTCACGTGCTTTTACGGAAACATTTGTTTTCTACATTACGTTTCATGCTGATAAAATAGGCTTCCTAGTTGCAATAAAGCCCTTTTCTAATATTACATATTTCATCCGAAGCCTGTGGTGGATATTAACAGTCATTGGTAAGGAGTACTTTGCCATCGGCGTATCTCACGTTTGTGGTCTGACAGACGAAATAACAAGTTGAGTTAAGATCCGCCCTCAATTTTTATTTTGTAGAGGCTCAAGAATCTAGGATCGACTACCAATCGTACTGGACGCCTTATTTATGTGACAAGGATAGATGTATCTTTATATTTTCTACTTATATCTTAATGATGTACAGGCCTTGAAGCAACTCATGCCATGTCTGGAGTTCCACTTCCGGATCGTGCGATTTCAACAATTAATCGAAAACCACTTTCTAGCATGCCTGATAATCGCAGCTGTGCGATGGCTTAATCGAGTTGTTCGAGCAGTCTCCTTGAAGAACTAATCAAATCTCTCCTTTAACCAATCTTTGATCACTGTCAGGGTCTCATGCGCTTCACGTATAAAAAAGAGGAACGTAAGTGATCCACCTTGAACGGCATGTCTTAAAATGTTTCTTGGATTTTCCATACGCAAAAGGTGTAAAACGGATTTTTATCTTCTTAAGTGGGCCTATGCAATCAAACTCTTTTGCCAGACGTTTAAATCTTGGACATCAATCTCTAAAGCAGGAACATCGTTGCTTTTGGTAATACACACCGGTACTACGATGTATTACAATTGTTTAACAATAGTATGTAGCTGCATCTCTTATACGCTGTGCGGAGAGCGAGAATCAAGAATCAAGAATGAGGTTTGAACTTCCATACTTAAGGCACGGGCATTGAATAGGTACATTTAAGCCAGATATTATGTAATTATATATAATATAAGAGAGAATGTGATTTAAGTTAAGTTTTTAAACTATTATAGCATCGATCGGATTGATCCTACAGACACTAGGATAAGATTGGTGCCCGAAAATGACTTAAAACAAGTGCCACGTGGTGATTACAAATTGAATTCAAAGGCGATCTGCTGTCTTTCGTTTCAAACTCCGCTGACCTATAATAATGAAATTCACTGTTGTTTCTTCTTGTTATCTAAGAGCTTTCGGCTTGCAACTTTGTGATAGCAAAGTTTTCAACGGAAAGCAAAGACAGACAGTGAACGAAATGGAGTGGACTTCAATCAAAGCTATATTCGACATCATCTCCTATTTCAAGTATTGTATCTACGTTTACGAGAACATTTAAAATTTGTAATGAAAGCTAACTATGACATTTCTGGTTAACTAGTTATTAAACAAATAAACAAATTAATCCAAAAGTTAAATTAGTCTTTGTCTGCGAATTCTGTTTGCAATGGTTTGCTTTTAAAGTACAACAAGCTTAGAGTAATCAACTAGATATCCTTTTTGGCGTTCCTATAAGATAAATCGCATTACAAGTATTTCTTCTATGCAGAAAGCTGCATTATAGCCACGTCTATTAGATTGCTGGAAAAGTAGTTTTACGAAAGTTAAACAATTGTGGCACCATCAACACAACTGTATAAACATTGAGATTTCATGTAAAGGCCATTTTGATTATAACAAATCACTTTAAATCTAGGTTTTATGTTCTGTCCTGTTAAGTCCTTATGTGTCACAGTGCTTAAAATTGACATTCGTAGACTTAGTAGTAGGGATTTGGTAGAAGCTAAGCGCTCATAACTTGTTGGTTAAAATGCCAAAGTAGTTTAGTTAATGGCCGTCAGAAAAGACTCACGTAGAGTATGTACGTAGAGTATGCACGTAAAAACCTTCCTATGTAACTCGTGCACGAGTTTTGTATCTGAGTACTGTCAATATACGTAATGTTGATACAGTGAGGATCCGTTTGGTGTGACAAAGAAGGCACAACCATTAATAGATGCTCTGCTAGTTTTGAATCAGCTGAAATCAGTGGCACACTATGACAATTTGTAACATGTAGCAAGGATAGCTCTAAACTTATTGAAATCGTGATCTTCTTTAAATTGAAAAAATTGTGTTTCAGTTGTGGACTTAGGGTTCTCTTTCTTTGTTCTGCGTTTTGGACTGACTTGTACAACGACCATAGTTCTAAACGTTAAGTACGTAATATCCCTCAGCATAGGAGTATTGTTTCACAATCGATATAAGACTGAAATTCATGTAAATAGTGAAGTTTTACATGCGTCTATATGCTGATTACAACATTTTAAATAATTTATAAACATAAAAGAAAGAAAAGAAACGTTTACACCTTAAGCAATTCATATTGATCCTGCTTGTTATTTCCTTTGAGTTGTCATGACCGCATATGGTGTGTCTGGCACTTCAGGCTGAGCTTCATGTTCATGATTGTGGCCCTGTTTGGTATTCATGAGTTTTGGTGTTTGTAGTGCTGTTTTATTGTCGAAATGCTGTGATGTCTATGTTTAATTTTCAGATGTATGTTATTCTAAAGCTGCGACTCCAGGTTAAAACGTTAAGGGTTTCATCAATGTGCTTAAATTCTGTTTTTGGAACACCTCAATTTATTTTGCCACATTTTTCATCCACGTTCTCTTAAAGTTCCCACCTCACCACTAAATATATTCTTAATGCGCCCTTCAAATCTCTTTCCCGTACCTACCCCCACCCCTATTCACCAAAAGATTGGAATTTTTGTTTAAATGATGCCAATTTTTCAATGTTTAGTGGCTAAAATATGATTTCAGCCCCCAAAAGGTTTCGGTCCACCTCCTGTCCCGCGTTTTAAAAGGGTTCAGCAATTCTCCAGAAGGGGTTACACAAAGATTACGTCAATTGGTAAACAGGCTGGCCCGTACGCCTTAAATTTATGAAGCATGCCCTAAAATATGCTCATAGGTAATAAGCATGCCCTACAGAGAAGGGTCTGGCACTGATCTGGATGACAATTAAAGCTACAGTCAGTCCTTGGCTGATTGCGAAGACCAAGTGAAGCTGTTATCGTTCCAGCTCCTGTCGATTATGAATTTATTGAGCCCGGATTATAACTTCGCATTGTGCTGTTTTCCCTGTCTTATTAGCCTCTACAAAGTTCTCTGTTATTGACATTGAAGACAAAGATTATAGTTGTGAAGGTTCTATCTGGTTTGGTAGCAAGCATTAACCGATTAGCGATCCATTTCCCCTTGAACAAAAACGGTTGGTGCAAATTTGGCATACAGAGAGACGAAAAAAGTGCCCTGAACTCCGTTGTGCCGTCACTCACAGAAATAAAAACTTATTTACATTGCTGTTCAGATAAGTCATTGATGATTTTAGGAGACTGCCTACCATCATTTTGTAGTACAAATCGCACTTTACGGAATACCGTTTGCATCATGTAAAGAACCACTCATAACTTTTTTCCTACAATTTCCAAGAATTCTACAGATGACGACAGGTTAATAATGCTGTTTGAAACGGAGTCAGTACAATACGTAAAGTATCACTTGATTGACATATTAAAATTTCCTTTATTCTATTGCACTTGCATTCTCTTCCTTTTGGTTGGATGTTCTAGGCCTACAAATTGTCTCTTTTATGGTCTGAGTTATTTTTAAGGCTTTCCGAGCGTAAGAATCGAACTTTTATGTGTGGTTTGTACATTAAGGTTAAGACTACTTAAACGACAACATAACAAAAACAACGACAAATAAATTCATCCCCTTAACTTTTGTTTAGTGCAAACCCGTAGCCAAGTGGATGATTGCCATGGGCGAGGGGGCACGGTAGAAACCATACCCTTTAATAAAGGTTTGCCCCGGGCTAAAATATTGTCAAATTACAAATCAAAATATTTTCAGATATAATTTTTGTTATCAGTTGATGCCTTAAAGATTTTCATTATGGAAAAGCAATCCTTCAATATCAATGCTCTCTTTCATTATCATACGTCTTCCAAAATAGTTATAACTGATAGTTAATTATAATTTTCAAGTTTATAAATCGTCCTCCCACCCCTTGATAGCTTAGTTGGCTGACGGGCGTGACTGACTACTGGTTTTGTCTTGTACAACACAATATGAGCGTCACTCTGGTGTATTAGCACATGTGAGATTCGACAGTCATACTAACAATATTAAGACAAGAACCTGTATATCCTTTGGGAATTGCGCTATGTTGGAAAGATGATTGTTCAAGTGCAAAATATGACGGAGCGATTTACATGCTTTGCGTGACTTGTATTGGTAGCCAAACATTAAACAAAAGCAAGTGATTTGGGTGTTACAGCTCATGACCTTCAATCCTAGATTGTCTATCCGATTGTGGAAATAAGTAGAGGAACTAAAATAGTAACTCGAATAGCGTTGCTATAACAACATTCTCCATTTATATTTTTAACATCATAAATCAAAAGTACTTCAATATCCAAGATATAAGTTCCATTTTATGGAGACAAATATTATTAAGACACATGGTAGCTTCCTCTTCATAAACTAAGACTCTTGCCTTGGCAATGCATCAGCTTATGTAAAAAATTTTTGTCGTGAGCTTTTCCATACCAATAACAAAGTAGTGTTTGCAGAAGCAGATGGGATGTCCAAACGTAAAAAACTGGCAGTACTATAACAGACAACAAACCTCATCTATTATAGCCACAATCTTGAGGTTTCAGTTATATTTGGCAGCACCTCGTAACCGTCATTTCATTACACTTGCCGCCAGAGACTACTATTTACACTTGATATTTAGCACGTGAATATTACATAGCAGTAAATTATCAATAAGAATTTACAGAATATGACAAACTGATTAGTCTCAGGAAATATCAATTTCCGTCGAACATTATAGTTGGATCGCAGTGACATTAAACTAGGGGAAATATTTTCACGTGAAACAAGCGATCCTGATTGGGTGTCTTCCGTAGCCAGCTGATAACACCCTAGGGGACATTGATTGAATATTTGATATTCTCCTTAAGCTTTGAGACACAAGTGGATTTTCTAGGGGATGAAACATTTTGAAGTGGGAAATCCCCCTAGACCGATTGGTTAAGGATCTCACCTGGCTATCAAAAAATGGTCGTCTGAGCTTTCCGATAAGTTTGACAACAGGAAGATCATGATGATCTCAATTGTGGTGTTTCCCAATTTCTTCTGCGTCAGTGAGAATTCTCAGCCCCTTAGTGGTTATAAAAACACAATTGACCATCATACAATGACAGAGGATCAATTCATTAGTCACCATGTTGTTTGGAACAGAACACAAAATGTTCGCTATGTCATTTACTGATGACCAGAAACGCTGAACAAAGCTGAACTCAGGCAAGTGAGCCTACATAGCAGGCAGAGAGGTCACTTTGTTTCATCCTTAAAACGAGATGGAAGAGAAGGGAAGGAGACTTCTGCTTTAAACACTCTACACACATACCTGCTTTATTGTTAGGATGCTATTTTGAGCTTTAGAGAAGTTACTACAGCTGCTCTCTCTTTAGGGCTGGAATTACCTTGCTACATCAACGAGACTTTACTTAATTGTTACGATAGATTAAGGTACTTAAAGACAAAGATGACAAGGCAGGGCTTTTGAAACAGAATGGGTAGAGGGCAAGAATGGCATTTGTCTCTCGATATTATTGATCCCGTTCTCTATTTTCAGGAAAATTGCAGAGGATTTTATTCTGCTAAGTTACGTTATGCAAGTTACTCCTGCTTGCACTAGCAACAAATGCAATTAGCGAATGCTCAGGTTTGAGACTTAAAAATATTAAATCCTATCTTTGCACCATCGTGTCCTAAAGTCGGTTAAACCATTGCATGCTTCTCAGTAGACAGAAAGGAGCCCTTGATGAAGCAAATCACCATGGATACGAAATCAACAATGTTTGGAAAATATTTTGATCGAGATATTCCCCAGAAGTTTCAACCAAAGATCTCAGTTGCTACTCAGACATTCTAGCCTACTTATGTAACTGCTTTCACATGACAGTATAAGAGATGACCAGTTGTACGCATTTTATTGTCAATAATAAATGACATTCTACATTTTTTAGCTATCTTTTTTTAAAAGTTGATGATTCTGCCAGATATTTCCTTTACCTTTTCCCATACTTCTGATTACGCGAATGTGTAATAGCACCCTCTGTTAAAACACTAACCGCTCCCCTTGAAAAGAAACGAAACTCAAGGCAATAAAAGGCAATAAAAGAGCTAATTCAACTACGTATTACGCATTTTTCTGATAAGAAACTGGTAAAAAAGCAAATAAACTCAAACTGGGAAAAGTTCAAGCAAGGCAAACACTGTGGCTTAGGTCTAAGGAGAAACGTTTACCAATATAGTGTTCCCTTTTTTATTAACAGTTTTATTTTCCGGGAATGGGCACTGGTTTCATAATCTCCGAAAACATGCGCAACACCTCGTAATTTAACTTCAAAACATGCTTAAAGAAATATGGAAGTGCAAACATGTTCCATGAATATGATTTCTTGTCAAAATTTATTAGTTATTTCTCTTTTCTAAAATCAAGCCAACAATATCAGAGCAAGTAGTTAAGAACTTTAAGTACTGGTTTTGACTTTAAAAGTTAAACAACTTGAGTTGCAGATCTGTATACTAGATGCATACGGATCCATTTCGTAGTGAATGCATTATGATAACAGTTGTAAAACCGAGATGTACAGTACAAGTCAGGGACAATTAGTCATGATAGGTATCTTCTAGGAGTACTCTCTAATGTTAGAATATTTGGTACAGTCAGAATCGCATTGTTCTGTTAATAAGCATTTCCAATGCCTAAAGTTTCCCGACCTGGATAAATAAAATGGTACACAAAAACGTAGATAGGCCATAAAAGGTTTGTAGTAAGTTTCGTACTCGATTTATTTGAGATTTCATTTCTTGTCACCTTTTGTTGCTGTCAAGAATTAATCATAACAAAATTAAGTATAAGATAGAATTTTAATCAATTCATTTGATGAGCAAATAGGAGCTGCTAAATTTTAGTAATAATTTACACCCGCCCTCGCAGTTTTGAAAACTATGAAACTGATATGATTGAGTTAATGAAATCAAATTTGTAATTTTACCCTCAACTTCTCATATTTGTGCAGCTTTTTGGTCCAAATTATAAACGGTCAGGCATTGAGTATATTTATCAACATAAAATTGCGGTCTTAACAGTACCAATTATGCTTACGTTAGAATTGTTCCCAGTCCAGAACTAACTGGTAAGTAAAAAGGGCCCCATAGACAGCCAATGTGGAATGAGAACATCAGTGAGCAAAAAAAGTAGGCCTCACACACAGATCAACTGGCACTAACGGTTCCTTAAAAGATTTCTATTTTATTAATGAGACATTAACTTCCACTTTGTAGCTAAATGTAGTCATACACGTACATTAATATGAACTTGTGGCAAAGGACAAAGTACGTACTAGCAAGTGGTACATCAATAGATCACAAGTCACGTACTATATTCTCTGGTCATCTCCTTAATCCGTTAAATATAATTCAATCCTTATCCCAGTATAAAATGTTCATAGCTGATAAGAGACCACTCTGAAAGAGCTAGACTTAACATCAATAGATTGGCTAATTGATATTGTAACATACGCCTTCAAGTACATGTTGTCACTCAGCTCATCATCGCTATACCCCAACGCATATGAATTACTCTCTAGTCTATAAAAAGGCATATAACGAACATCAAACCCAGTAATCTAAAGATCTCAAAGAAAAATTTTACCCTCTTGGCACAAGAAAGAAGTTACTGTGCATTACAGGTAGAGCAGGAAAACATCTCACGCAAAGAACATGCATTGGATACATGCATGTGTTGGTACAAGGTACCACATTATCATTGGCGTGATCTCTTGCAAAATTATAAAATTAACTATATGAAACACGGATTATCAGAAACTATCAAAAGTAGCGCTGACACGGCACTATTGTGTGAATCCAGAAATTTCTTCCCAAACCAGTTATTTTTATCAATAAGCTTCTGTTGAATCAAAACAAAGGGAATGGGGGCGGGTAAAGAAGGTACTGCAAAGTCAAAGGATCCTCGAAAGTGAAGAGCCTCAAGTTCAGAAACACGTCGATTGGCAACTGGTGAAGTCCTTGGAAGAGCCAGTCAGCTTAGTGTGTGTGTTTGTGTTTGTTGGCAAATGCTAGGCTTCACTTGAATGAAAGGTAAATAGGCCACCGACAAATTATAATAGATAAAGGGCCAAATAAGGAATCCAAAAGATTTTTTCAGGTCATCTACAGATAGGTACTGAAAATTGGTTAAACATTGCTTCACTTGGAGAGAGATTAATGCAGGAGCACTAGTTTTTCAAGTCCCCTCTTTAGAAAGGTTTAAATCATGACAACGAGGGCAGAGTGTTGTCGGTCAGAGAATGCATTTGCAATATATTTTGTGACGGGTGAAGTCTAAGGAAATAAGTATTAAAGATGCCGATGATTCAATATTTTTTACCTGGCCATTAAAAAGGAGGCTTTGGCGTCCTTATACTGTGCATTCAATTTTTTATTTACAAATGTATTCATATCACTGTTCACAGGGTTATTAACGTCTGAAACCTACCTATCCCAATTGAGCCCATATTTGTGTAGCGTCTGCGGAATACCAGTTGTTTCAACAAAGCAGGTAAAACAACTTGCGATGATGAGTTGGTGTTAAAACAAAGAAGACCATTGTTAGCGACAAAGTGCACATAGCTCGTTTGGAACTTGTTTCGTTGTTCCATTGTCTGTCTCTAAACACTCGATGAATCACTATTTTCTTGAAGATAGTTGATTACTTTCTGCCCTGATAGATCTACCGGCTCTGTTGCCAAAACCTGATCTGGACTCTCTATGGCGGTGGTTGTTTCTGGTCCTCTAACATAAACTACAGTCTGGCAAATGGAAATGAAATCTGTCATAGATGAGAGACTATTAATTGCTATTACTTTGGCATTCATGTTTTCTTTGGAACAATTTTTTACCCTCTTTTCAATTCGCGATAAATAGTTGGAAATTGAAGTTGGTACATCAGGCTTCTATTTGAATATGTAGTTGTACTGAGCATGCTTGGTGGTCCAACATGGAATATACATTTTCAAATTCTGTAGCGCACAAGGAGGACTGTTATCCTTATATTAGAGAAGGGAAGGTGTTATATGTACTGTTCAAGTTTCTCCTGAAAACTTTAACTTTAGTACTGGCATCTCATTTTTAGCACCAACAAGAAATTGACAAGATTAGGAAATCAAGCGCCACGTACCATCAATGTGATGTAAGATTACTGCGGTGATGATTATATTATTAAGTTTAAGAGAAGCAAAATTATGTAATTAAAGTAGAAGGGCGAAGTTGAACGTTGCGAGTAGGAACAGACTTTAGTCGCCAAGATGAAGGAGTGTAGTTTTCAAGGAGTGAATGAAGGATTGGCGATTTTGAGCTCAAGTCGGATAAAGAAATCTTAGAAAGACTTAAATTTTGCAGCTTTCATGAACAGAGGGTTTGTGAGACGATTCCGACTTCCATAACACTGTTTTCATCCATATATGTTTCATGATAATTAATCAACCAAGGAAACAAACCTCCTTCTTAAACAAACAGTAAGTTTCATGCTTACGCTTAAAAGGTTTGGCAGAGATGCTGTAGCACCTGCCGTAAGTAATCAAAGTAACAGTAAAAACGAGCAGGTCATCAAGATTGGAAGAACAATATTATCACACATTTCTGTCCTAAAAATTTTTAACGAAGCGTGGACATTTGGTTGAAGCATTTGTCAATCTCAATGGGACTTTGTGTTACTCTTAACAATACCAGGTGTGGACATTGTTTTCTTGTGTTCGTTATCTCAGATGATGAATGCCTGGCCGGAAGAGTCTTGGACGATTAAGGCGATTCCCTTCTTTCTTTTTAAAAGCATCTAACAAATCCTGGATTCTAGAGATGGGATGTCTGTCAGATATGATTCATTTGTTTAGGTCTAAAAAGTAGTGACGGAGACGAAGTTACACACATTGTATTCCTAACTTCCAGATCAAGAGAAGAAAAGGAAAACTGAGACTTTGAAATGAAATCATAATTGAAAGGATCACTTATGCAAACCTTAACGCCGGGAAAATAGGGAGATGTATAGAAGAAGTAAATATGGTAATTAAGTGCCAGATACTTGTTACCAGGACGAAAGCAGACACGCTTTTTTCTAGTTCCTAAGCTACAAGAATCTGCTTTCTGTTCCCTAAAAATTTAGTTTATGAAAATATTTGTATTTGTTAGGCTAGTAATGAGTAACAAAGTCAGTTTCATCAATGTGATATAATTCAGAGTGTCCCAATAATCCGCCAACTTTATTAAATCTAATCAGATGTGAAAAACAAGGCATTACTAACGCTTTCTTTTCAATGTCGTTACTCAATATTAAGTTCAACAGAGTCAATGTGATCAATATAAGCAATTTCAGTATTATCTACTGTTTTGTATTCGGCTCACCAACAATCATATCCTGTAGTCATAATTCATTGCTTTATTGGCAAGGCAGTAACGCAGTTGTCTTTTTATTAACATAAGTGACATAAAACTTGTCACTTAATCAAGTCTAATTTGCAAGGGTGTTATAATCCTCCCCTCCCCATTATATCCATTATGAAAAGTTGGTTCTTTTACTAGTGTTTGTCAAAAACGTTTTCATGGAATAAATCCGTTCGTCATTCAATTGTTTAAGTGTTGCGTCTTACAGCAACTGTACACTACTTTACATAAATCATAAAAACACATAATCAACGAACCGTTCTTTTACCTTTACAAGTCTCTGTGATTCATAAACTCAGTGGACAACACGTGTATCGACTATTGATGGAAAGTCTTGTAATGAATGCAGTAACTAGAGTAGCATAAAAGGCATTGTTACCTAAGCAGACAGTCAAAGCTCTGTTTTATTAAATTTTCTCCGTAGTATTAATTATATAATTAGCAGTGGCAGTGCCAGAGGGGGCTGGGGACTTCAGCCAGCATAAAGTTTTGCCATGTAATGGGGTTTTTTTCAAAGAGAAAAAGGAAATATTTAAACAATAGATACACGACGATAAAAAGTTCAATTTCAAATGTCTGTAAAATTTTCTCTGAAGATCAATAGGTATAAGAGAAATAAAAGCTCTCGGCCGCAACTTTTGATTTGATGGGGCCGCCCCTGGTGCTAATTAGACTGTCAAATGTTGGACAGCTGATTAGCGGTGAATAAGTATACAACAGAAACAGTAATAAAAGTTAATAAAGGATTTACCTTCGTGTAACATGACGTTTATTTATAACGCAATAAATGTTTTAAACGGTAGGATTTACTTAGATAGACTCCTCAGAGCTCAATGTTATGAAGACTGTACAGGCGTAACTATGCTTGAGAAGTGCACCAATAATAGAAATAATAGAAATAGAAATGATAGGGCTGACAAGGTAGAAAAGTTTTAGATACAACTGCTTATCGAGTAATGCTCTCTTGTTAGTGGACAAGCAGAAAGCTGTACTTTTGTTTAGGAAAGGAATTGCAAAGACATAAAATGAAAGATACAATATGAAGTGGAGTGAGCACTTGTATTGGAAGAAGGACTGGTAGAAATCAACTGATAAGAATAAACGAGAATTCCAATTGGTCGGACTACTATCAATGAAGATGGTTTGCAAACAATCTAAACAAAGATTATGCTATTAGTTGTTACTTTAAGGTAAATCGTATTATTAAAAAGGTGGAAACTTTGTATTAATCTCTCTGAGGTCTAACAAGAGCTGTTCTGTTCTGCTCTTTACGTGATGACCACATACGGTAACTTATTACTGCTACAGCTATCATTGGACTAAAGGGAAGGATGACATTTCCTAGCAAACTCATTGCTTGAGTAAATCTCTTTATCAACCCAAGTTTGATGTTTGTTTAGCTGTTAAGTAACATCTCAATAAAGTGTTCTTCAAACAATGTGTTCACTAAATCATTACTGTGATGCAAATTTTCCTTATTCGTATTTCCTGCCCTTGAAGGTCTGTTAACCAACAAGTTGCTATTAGTCATTCGCCTTGTCATGAATTACAAATCGCAACAAAAAATAATCGTGTGACCAATACGGGAAAGCTTCGATTTGTCTTTTTACATCAAATAACATAGGACGAATTGTTTGACATTAGCCTCGACGTCATGATGAGTTTCACCACTGGATCCAACTGTCATGATCGAAACAATGTGGATAATTTTGGTGCTGCATTGAGGACTCTCGGTGAACACTGTTTCCTTTGTTTTGCCTTTCATAGTGTTCTGTTGGAGCTGGTGAGAGCAAACGGTGCTATTGATTTTCTCAATGTCACCAAGTATGGTTAAAGATTTGACCCTTAGTTAGGTCACATTCGGAACTCCGAACGAGAGCTACTGTTTCTGGTTTGTTTCACAGTTAAATATAGATGAAAGGCGTGGATAATCCCCACCTATTGATTATCAGATTGAACCTATCGTGAGACGAAAATAGCTATCTTATTTCCTAAAATGTGCGTCAATAAGCAGCGACTTGTGACCTTACCAGCAGTGACACTTCCATTCCATCTTCTTGTCTACTGCTCGTAGATTATGACCTTTTCTCAGTAATATATTCCAAATTTGATATTGAAATATGTTTGATATAGGTAGCTGGTTGTAATAAATGATAGATGCGTCATATCGTCCTTTTTCCTAGTCCTTTGGCTTCTGTTTTTCATTGCAAGGAAGAATTCTGACAAAACTTTAAGATTTACTGTTGAAAGGAATTGAAACACCGTTTCGATGATATTCGTTTCTTAAACATTTTCACTTTATCAAAGCCTTCATTTCCCAAAACAATGACAATGACCGGGCATGTATTCGCAATTTCCAAATTTAAAATAGCAGCTATTCCATGAAATGGTATTAAAGGAAATCTCTATATGTATTTCGTTAGCTAAACATAACGCAAGGTTTTAGTTCTCAAGCCATATATTATCTCCGCGCATGTTTCTGATGTAGGGCATTCACTCCTCTCATTATATTTTACCTACAAGTTGCGCAGTTTTCTCTATGACCTTTAAATGGACAACTATGGAAGAGACTTGTCGGCACATAAAGTAACATAATATGAGAGAGTCTTGAATTTATCGTATGTCAATTAATAAAAAGAACCTGATAACGAAAAATCTACTTGGAACTATTTGGGATAGATAGAAATGTTTCATTTATAAAGCTTGTGTCTCTTATGTTGACTAGAGATTTATTTCGGATAAAAAGATAATGACTACAAAGCGCACTTTTCCATATTGCTTTATGTAAGATGTTTAAACCAACAAAGAAAGAGCAACAGGGAAGGATCTTCAACTGTCTCTTATGATCTCTTGGTGACGTCGTACCTCAAGATATCGTTTTAGTTTCGAAGACGAGAAAATGTGTATTGTTCGTGGTTTTATAATGGAGAAATATAAAGAACATAGAAAGTTAGAAAGGAAATAGCAATGTCATGTTTTCCACTCACAAAGAGCGTAGCCTAAAAATGAAACGACAGCAAGAGTTGCTCTCTGTGCTTCTCAATAAAACTTTTGCGTACTAACTGTTTTCGAAGAACTCGTATTGCAACTCATTTTTGTTAGAGTATCAGTGTCTGCGCAATGCTTGAGTGGCTTCTATTTCGGAATATTCTTTTCCTGTTTCATTTGTTTACTAAATATGGCGGTCAATTATTCTAACTCGTTTTGTTTTCTTAGCATTTAGTGGTTTTCTCGCCTCTGTGTCTCTTCAGTACAGACCAAGTAGATATCGTGCGTACTTTATAAACAGATAGTGACATCGGGATTATGCTGTAAACAGCTCTTAGAATGCTGGCGGTTTTGCTTGGCCTTTCTATTGTCACCAAGCGAGCAATATCATCCCAACCGGTATTCGTGCATTCAGTAAAGTCGTCCCATATTGAAAAGGATTTCTCGATATTTTTTGAATGGAGACAATTTAATCGAGCACGAAAAAGGCTGAAGTCAGATGGCCTAGCTAGTGACGGCTTCCGGTTTAGGTTCAGTTATTAAAGACCGAAACACGACTTGTTCACTCTACTTTTGCGTTTTGGTTGCTGATTGATAGACATCACCCACTGGCCATTGGTCAAAAGGAAATCTAATAATTAACTACATTTGAAATGTCAATGATGCGGTTCAGTACTAGAGAGGTACGTACAACAGTATTCAACATTTTCTGTCAATTATCTATCAACAACCTTTAAATCTGAGTTGGCTCACACACAAAGTGTCCGAATTTTAGATGCAGTTTGTAGACAAGAAAACTATTGCTGGAAAGTATAAAAAAAAGTCGTAGAAAGGACTGCACTAGTGCAACTGTTTACACGTCAAACTCATAGCAAAGATATCAAGTGTTTTATCTGGACTTATTTCGACTACATACACTTTGCGTCTACACTATTCCGTCCAAAAGAAAGGAATATTTACGAAAATTGCCTCTCTCCATTGCCCCTTATAATTTGATGTAAATAATGGCGCCTTATGTCTTGTAATAACCGTATCAGGGGAGGACACTTCGAATGCAGAAGAATCTCAAGTATATAGAACAAACCGCTGATAAATGAACCTTTTAGATTCAGGGCACTATGCCTCTGTCTAATGCCAGAAATCATAACCATTTCCTAGGCCTGTCAATTTCATAGTTGTGTTGTTTAATGCAATAGATAATGGATTAGTTAAATGATTGAATTATAGATGATTGATGCCTTAGAGATGGCAGTTAACAGAGGCAACATCCGGATGGAATCAAAGACCTGTGCAGTCACTTTATGATTCTAGTGCAATCGTAAAGAGGACAATGTAAATTTCAAAAAGTAACCAGAAAAATATTGTCACTAAAAACCAGCAAATGATTAACAACTACTAACTGATGCCACTATGTAACGGTTTTGCAAGATGTTCCTAAAACAGGGAGTGACAATAAATCGAAATACAGAACAGTCATTTTCTGCTATGAGCACATGACATTTATTAGTCTAGAAGCCAATTAAATTTAAGAAGAGTAGTTATTGTAAGGGGATCCCTAATGAACAAAAACTGTTTGTAGTAAAGTGACAATAAACATGATGTGAATTGCCATTTTGGGGCTCATATCATGAGCACTATTCACTAGATCAAAATTCACTAGATCACGTAGATAAAAAGTATGATGTATATTCTCTCATTGAGTAAGGTACACGAATGTTACCCATTTGTCGGATGAGGTTACCTTTGACTGTTACAAATTACAATAGAAATGGAAGAAGTTAGGCTTTCGATTACAATATTTCACCACAGATTAATAGATCTTTTACGTACTTGTCACTATCAACATGCTTAGCTAACAAGGTGCATCTCCGCAATCTTTCCGAAAAGGAAGCAATATACACTTATTGCCAAGTTGTCATTTGTCATTCGTCATCTGTCACTTTTTGGGGTCTCTTGATGCTTCGAAAAGTGAAACCTTACAATTGCTGCATTGTAGGTATCACTTACATCAGTTTGTTGAATTCCACATGACAGTTTGCCAATGACAGAAGCCTGAGTAATGTATTTGGAAGGGACGCAAAGAACCAATCTAGCAATGACTTACTTTCTATACCGTCTATGATGTAACTCTCATTTATTAAATTTTTGTCATCCACTTAAAATGTTCAAGAAATATAATGTAACTGCTTCATAAAGTTTTGACATCTAACCTTTTGAGGGCAAAATTTAAGAAATATTGATAAAAATGGATGATGCATTGTTGTATTGAAGTTATGGTTCATTCGCATAGGAAATTACACATTCCTAAGCGGCATCAGATGATTAGGGTACACTGGCATTTTGCATTAAACTACTTCTATGATCCGTCGTATGGGTAAGCACCTTTTCGAGATTTTAGTCTAGCAATATCAAAATTGATTGACATTGTTTCAGTAGAGCAAAGTCTGCAGGTAAACATTGAACAGTTGACGTTTAGACATTTTTAATTCTCTTAGCGATTTATATCATCTAAAAGACAACTGAGTGAAAACATTTCAAATGAAATAGTATACTGATAACATGCATTGAAAGAACTGTTAAAGACATTATAAATACTCTTATAATAGACCCTATTTGTCGCCTTATTATCATCTCTAGCCACAAAAATAAGGATCGCCGTTGCCTTTTGGTTATATTTAAACAAGTCAAAAATTGGATTTTTAGTTGTTGGTTAATCGAATCGTTACTCTCTATTGTCAAATCAACAAGTATAGGTTTTGGGGGTAATCCTCGGGTCATCGAATATCAAGTTTAAATGATCAGCCACATGGGAACTTTCACTACCAACTCTGGGGAGTTTACTAAATCTCATAAATCCCACAAAACCAAGCGAACATATTTGAAGAATATTGGAAGATCATTGAGGCGTAAATAAAGAAGTTAACCAGAACTCCAAGACTATCATGAAAATTATCCCTTTTATCCAGGCCCATGTGACTGAGTCACCATGTGCAGATCGTAAAACTCACAGACATTTTTAGAAAATTCTTGTTGATCAAATCTAAATTGATCCGCAAGTAATGCTGTATCATAAAAAGGGAACCTCATAGTAAAGAACGTCAAAGAATTTTCCGTGAAGTTTTGCCCATTGCTGCTAAGATGGGCTGATGAATTTGTTTCTGAATTTCAGTTTTATATGAATGTACTGTTTCTGTCTTGAGAAACATCACAAGGCGCAAAATCATGTTAGTTATGCGGAAAGCCTGCCATTTTGCATAGCTCGATATAGATTTAAGTTTCCCCCTTTGCTTACATTACGATTTTCTTCTTAATTTGGAAAACCAAGGTCAGCTAAAATGATACTAAACAATTTACATATTGATATGTAATAAGACATCACCTGTTCCCCATTAAATCTGATAGCTACAAAAATGTGTAATATTGCATCATAGTGTATTAAACTTTTAAAAATAAACAAGTTATGAGATAGTATAAACGATGTCATTCATGATTGTAACCTGATGTTGATGATAATCAACAACAGAAACCAGTTCCAATTCTTGTCTCGCACGGTGTTGATATTTGAAGCGGTCGTAGTACTTAATCCAAAGTTGTTTTCGTACAGAGATAATGTAATGGGAGCGACTTTCTTACAACTCGGCTAGAGCTAAACATTGGATCAAGTGACGTCGTTTGATCAATTGCAAATGTACATCGGTTGAATGTTGAATGTTGACACTGTATGCCCAAATAGATCTATTTTCGTAGTTATATACTTTAGAGAGCGCACGCAGGTGAGTGGTTGCGGCATACGAGCTAGATAGAAATGTCATTTGATATTGTAAAGTATTACATAAACTTAATTTCCGTTTTGTAAAGCTTTAAGGGGGGGGAGGGGGGTGCATTCATGGTTCTAAACGGGCTAATGCTAAACAAGAGGTGAGTAAGACAAAAAATATTTTTGATCCAATTTATGTCATGCCGTCTACTACAACCATACTAAGCCAATTAAGGAAGTTCATAGAATAGGATATTTTAGTACTACAAATATAGTCGCGTAAATCATTACCGTATTATTTGCTACTTCGTTAGGTGAAGGGTAGACACACTACTTATCCCTTCAGTACACGTGTTCGTTTTGCTCTATTGCCATATCAAGGCCTACAAATTTATAGTTTGTTGTGGCACCGTGTTGTTTCTTATATTGCTTCGAGTAGGAGTTGTATTACCACACTGCCTTACATTCTCTGCTTAGAGGCGGTTTTGGGCTCTCATATCAACTAGTAAGTGTTCGTGTTTAGTAAATATCCGAACGCATAAATGAGAAATCTTTATGATAACAAGTACATCAGATACCTGCTAGGTGCTTATCCAAATATTTTTAAAATTCGTGAACTAACAAAAACATCGCAAGTTTTCTAATGACACACAATAATCGTTCTCCCTACTGACCCCCTGTTTACTTAGTTATTGCTCAACTTTATTGTAAGTGGGACGGCATCCAGCTCGCGCTGACGGGATCAGGAGACCTTCATAAATTAATGGTAATTCAACTTTTACTCAGCTAAAATAGCCCTTTTATGTCACTTCAGTAACATTTGATGCAAATATGTTGTCATTATACTCTACTTGATAACTCTCAGTGACGTCATGACCCCAGTCCATATCTTTCCAAAAAGATATACCCTCTCCTAATAATTTTAGATTTGTTGTAGTGATGAATATGTTAATATAGCTCTAACATGATCAAATGAAAAAAAAATTGTCTTCGATAAAATAAAATAGAATAAAACTTATAACTTCGAGCAACTATAATCTCATAGGTGTTGGCAAAACGTTTGATGAGTTTTCAATTTAGTTCTAAACTTTGAGAGTGCCCCTGCTCTCTACACTTCTTACCGTGACAGTTTTGGAAACCCTTTTACAAACTTGTAGTTGTGTGGCCATTTGGTACTCCATTTGATTACTTCTTGATTACACTGGTTGCAAATAGATGCTTGAACAAGTTTATTTTCTGATAATACATTTGTTGAAATGTAGTAGAGCATAATCAAACAGTTTAGTCGTACTTGACATTAGGTATTATCAGGTCATCTTTCTGTTCGTGCTGTGTGATTTTTCACTTGCGGTTTGGAATTCCAAGCTCCTTAGTCGACTGGAGTGTTTTTGTCGGCTGCAGCGCTCTATTATAATAAGCCTTTTCAAAGAACGTGTTTATTCTTATCATCTCATGCCAGGTTCTTGTATTTTCGTATTCAAACGTTTACACGCCACAAAAGCCTATGAATGCTTCTCTTGCTAAGGAATCTTTGTTTAAAACCCTTGTCGGGAGAGAATGTCTTTACAGCTAGATTTTACGAAGCTTCCCCTTCTTCACGTCTAATTTCAAGACTACCTTTTAAATACTTTGTTTTAGACAGTTCTTAACGTTGGAGTTCATGTTCAGTCTTCCCGCAGTGGCCTGTTTGCACTCGTGTCTGATATTTGAATCGGATGTTCCAATAGTTTGTTGACTTACAAGCTTAAACCCGGTTAAAATATGTTGCCATAGTAACGAACAGCTCTGTAACTAGTTTTGTCATGTAGCAAATGCCCTTGTAAAATTAACAATATCTTTCTGGGTGGCTTACTTGTTAAACGATTTGATGAGACGATGTCAAAGTACAATCTGCAAATCTTTTAGCAAGCTTGTACCGAACATGATATGATGATACGATGTTCGTGACCAGACGTCATTCTCTATTTTTGCTCCGATATATTGAAGTCAATATGTTCACAGGCAGCGCGTTGCGTGCAGTTCATACCTTTCCTCTGTTTATTTAATGTAAGGTAGGCTCTGCAGGTGCCCTTAAGTTTGTCATGACATGATCGAGCACGACTTATATAGCTTGCCTGGTTTATCTGATTATTCAATTTGCCTTCCATCCCAATCTGACATTCATCAGAGCTGATATACCAAGTGGAGCCAAGATGAAGGTACATTTGAACTAGTTCTTATAAAATCGTATTACATAAATAAATAGATTTATCTCAAGTGTTAAATTAATTGCTTTATTGAGTGAAAATGAGTCAATTAATTTTGATATTGTTTAAATATTTGTAAGGCTTGAGACAAAATAGCCCAGGTTTTCAGTCTATTTTGTGCAATAGACGGAGTTTGTCATGAAGCTGATTCCCTTCACTATATATATAGCTAAAGTTTTGAGGACCAGAAAACAACTTGATTACTGCATATTTGCCCTTGAGTTAAGAGCTAGACAGTGCTGTTCTAATTAAGAATCTCTGGACAAAGGAATCGCATTACCCATAATGTCTTTTGCAATCAGCTTGCTTGCCGCTAAACCTAGCACAGCGGTTATATTGGTAAAACTAGGAAACTGAAGAATTGGATCCTATTTGTCTATTTAATGATAGATACAACTGTTACTATTACAAAATGTAGCATAGGTACATTGTGTAAAGTTATGCTTGGATAGTTATTCACTACTTCTGAAGTATCGAGTTTAATAAACAAACCGAAATCCAAGGAAGGCCTTTTTCACCCCTCCCCCTCCCTTCCGTCGATCAGCACTCACGACAAAATCGAGATTTGGTCTTTATTAGAAAATGGGACATTCAGACATTTGTCTGTATAAATGTCTTGAGTCGTATTTTAGAAAATTAAAACATGATAGTCCAGATGACAATAAAATGTATTTGAGAGACCTTAATACAATAATCCATCAGAATGAATGGT
Source organism: Alatinidae sp. Z8VKAUB7J3 (assembly GCA_010016025.2). NCBI lineage: Eukaryota > Metazoa > Cnidaria > Cubozoa > Carybdeida > Alatinidae > Alatinidae sp. Z8VKAUB7J3. The sequence continues at coordinate 8,994 of JAAAKM020000046.1, read as the reverse complement.
TTTATTCCGGAAAGTGACTCTGTGTGTATGCGCTGTTTTATCGTAAATGTATTACATATATACTAGTACACTTGTTTTGCTGTACTTTGCTTCGTTTAGCTACGAAAACGGATCTCTATCTTCTGTACTGTGTATATGCTATGCTTCACTCAACCTCTCATCTTTCAGATTCAAGTTAATGCATATTGTAATACTAGAGGCAGTGGTCAAGGTTTTAGCTACAATAGGAGTGAGGCCGACCTTTCCAATTATGAAATAGTGGCCAGTGGAAGAGACATCTTTATTTCTCTTCCTACTATGGCTGACTCTCTCCCCTTTTCTTAGTGTAGATATGTTGACCAAAATAACAATCAATCAAACTTCTCACAGCGACAAGACTACGCACAAGTTTTAGAACGAAATGTTGCCTTTTTAGAGTAGATAGATAGTTGACCACTTTAAAAGAGAGCAGAGGAAACTTGTTTCATAGTCATACGTTTCTTATTGTAATAACCTGCGATGTAAATAGCGGAACAAGTGCAGGGATGATACTGAAAATTTAAAACTTTATTAAACAAAGACCATCATCTACTTCCTCTATAGTAGTAGATAATGTATTTTCATTAAGTAGATGTCATTTTACTGCATACGGCTGTTAGTAAATAGTATCATCATTCAACCCCAAACCTGGCCTGCGAAAGGTAACCTAATCTTGAAATACGGAAAACACTGCGGAGGGGATACAGTACAAATTCTGGCCCCGGAGAAAAGTACTTTTGGTTTGACACAACGTCTAGTAAGGCTAAAAATTGTCTGTTGAAGAATTTAAGTATCATCAATCCATTTATGCCGGTCTGTCGGGGGTTCTCTTAAGTCCAAGAAATTGCATTGTCGTGCAGTGCAATCTTACGTCTTTGTTTGTATTCTCAGCACAAATGCAACGAGGGCTTCCTTTACACGATCGACTTGAACTGCACGAGATTCGTGATAGACAGCAATACCTGTCTAGCCAATTTTCACGGAAATACAGCAGGCTTAAGACTTTGCTCAGTTTGAGTATTAGCAGCTGAGTGAAAAGGCATTAAAAGTACTTTTACCGGCATCGTTTCAATCAAGCTCGTTTATCCTTTTCCTAAGGAAATGTGTTCTCATTATTATGTCTAGGGCACGAATAAATAACGCAGTCTGGTTTCTGTTCGAATTGATTGTAGAAAAATCCATTAGCGCTCTTGGACTTTTGTATATTATTTCGAAGAAAGTTTGGCTGTTCAACCTTTTATTGCAGACTATGCAATTTGAAAAGAGGAAAGCTTTTGTATTTGAAAATGATGTACCGACAGCAGTATATTGCGTAAAACAAATGGATGCTGCAAGAGCTTGACCTGGATGAACGAAATACAGTAGGCTTAAGACTTTGCTCAGTGGAGAATAGATAGTTGTAGTTCTGTCTAACTACAAAATTTAATCGTTTAATGTCGTCGATGTAACTAAATGTATATTGAGAGGGGTTCTGCGTAGATTACAGTGATGTAATTTATGTAAAACAAATAATTTCTTTATTCAGAGACCATAAAGATGCACGGCAGTTTTCATCAAAGGGAGCAACATAAATCATAAACAGAATATCTGTAGATGATCCTTTCCTTCATAATACATTCGAAAGTAAAAGTAGACTAGTACTGGGGCTGGCTATGAATAGTTAGGGGTGGGTCACAGTGCTGAGCAGACTGCGTGAAACTTACAATGAAGACAGTAATCAGCGTGCTGGAAAGAAGTGCCTTCTACAAAGACGTCAATTTTGTGCCAATGTGTGATTGCCCCATTTAGCCCCTCCTGTCAGCTCCTCGCCTTATATAGACGTTTATATTATGTTTCCATTCTTTATTCATTAACATCTGACTCTCAAATAATGTCATTGCAGTTCCTGGCGTAATTACTATCTTTTTGTTGATATTCGGTGATAGGCGTATGAATCTTACATGTCGCGCTAAACATCACACGGAAAACTAATTTAATCTCGGATTGTTCATACACACCCACATTAACGAATCCTGCACAGTCTTTGTCCTCCTTGACATTAGTAGGGTACCTAAAGCAATAATCCTTAGAATCATAATACGCCCTGTGGTATGGTTTGTCTATTGTACTACTGAGTAGCAGCTCGCAGCTGAAAATCACAGCCTGTGCTAGTTTAGCATCCTCTGCAATTATAACAATTTACCTGATAAAACTAAGACAAGAGATTTGGTATTCAGAAGCACTTTATGTTACAAGGGCCTTGTGAATAGGCTCATTCTTAAAAAGGTTCAAAGTAATATCATTAAGCTGCAAACAACACATTCAACTTGTGTTTGCATTAGTATAGCAAGAAATTACAAATAGTAGTATAGAACGCAAGACTTTTATATGTAAATATTCTGGTGTAGAAACTCGGTACTTTCAAAAGTTCTTGCTCTTTGGAATAGGGCTGACGAGACAATAACATGACTTACTTAATGTACAGACATTGTGAGAATTAAATAACAACATTTGAAATAAATGTGTACATGCAGCAACATGGAATATAATTAAAATTTTACTTTTTAAAATAAATTTCAATTGTCACAGCAACTTCATATTATATAGTAAAGGATAAACCGAATCAGAAGTGGACTTATGATATGATTCCCCTAAAACAACGAAAAGGCCAACAACAGCAACGCAGTCCCCGAAACTGTTGACTACGCTCTCTACATCCTACGTTATTTCAGGGTTTTTAGTTTGATCTTCACGATAAGGAATCATATTAATAAACTAGTATTCTTGCTTATCAACTTCTCTCTTCTCTCTGGAGCGCATCCAAAACCATGGGCGCAACGGACGAAAAATATTGGGGGTGGCTGTGGATTATTTTCCCGAAAAAATACTCCTTTGCTTGAAAATTATTGGGACCTAAATCGACTAAAAGCACTTCAGTTCGGCAGAAATGCCGACGCTAATTCAGAGTGCTGGTAAGATATAAAATTATTTCATTTTTATTATTATTAACGAATAATACAAGGGACCGAAAATTTTTTTTGCCCGAAAAATATAACATTTTAACAAACGGGGGGACTGCAGCCCCCCTGTGCCCATTTTGCTGTGCGACCATGTCCAAAACACTTCCGTAAGACATTAATCAGATGAATTTAAGTTTTGTAGAAGACTGCGATAGGGAAGCACGTTTCTCCAAGAAATATATTGCTTTGTTTAAAAAACGGATCAAAACACCTGCCTGAAATATGGCCAACGTGCATTCTGTGCATTCCTTTTCCATAATTGAATGCTTCGGAATGCCCTACGAACAATAAAATATACTGAAAACATTTACGGCTTGATCTGAAATCTACGGAAGATTTCAGTCCATAATTACTAGCCATCATTGCCTACGAGATAGTCAGAAGCTTCAAGGCAAAACCTATTGAACATAAGTAAACATCTTTTGCGAACAGTTTACAATCTGAACCAATAATATGGGTGGGTAACGGGGGAAGACAGAGAACTCAAAAAGTACAAAGAGGAGAATAATACTTAGTTGAAAATCGATGTACAATAGACTCTCGATGTAACGAACCCCCCGATATAGCTGACACCTTGGTATAACCAACCCAGATTCGTCCCTCCCTCGTTTTACTCTAAATTAAGCCTCAGTATAACTAGCTTCTGATGTAGCGAATTCTTGATACAACGATCTGTTTCCGATACCCCTTTGGGCTTCATTATATTAAAGAGTCTACTGTAGACGCATGGGATGGAGAACAAAAAAATTTTCTTTTTAGTTTATTTATTTTGTAACTTTTTATTTTCCCTTTAATTTTTCTTTTCTCTTTATACAGTACTAAATTATCAACACAGACCAGGGCTGGTCACTAGGACAACGATAGACGTTTAACGATGGCATGTCGTAGTTAGAAGGTGAATGTTGGGAAAATAGAGTCACTGACGTATCATTATAGTCAAAACAATAGTTCTTCAACCCTACCATGTTGCCAACTGCAATTAAATACTATTGAGACTAGATCAAATTGCAAAGGGTTCTTCCCTCTTGGTAGCGTAATAGTTACTATTACTTACGAAGATTAAAGGAGGAGTGCAAATTCTATAATATTGTGACACTATACTATACATGTAAATTATGACGTTTCGAAAAGATATCTAGAAAAATGGAAAATACGTCACCACCGGTGATTCAACCCGTGAATTATGAAATGTTAAGCAGAGACTTGATTCCACACTTTACTGCTTCTTAACTGTGTTAGATAGTAAAATATTGGGGGATGGATGCCGTATCAAAACTTTATAGATTGAGAGATCGGGTGATAAGTAATTGAAAAAGGGGGTGGGTGAAATTTAAAAACGTTTTTTTGCAGCAATTGATTTTGTTGACATTGCAATATAAACGTGTGGATGGTTTTCCGGTTACAAATAGAAGGTCGTTTTCCCAAAACAAAAATTTCCTTTACAATTAGGGAACAGTGAGTTCTTTCATTTGTTCCTTCTACAGGGAAAGTACGATGGCAATTTATTGAACTTTCTAAGCCTCTAAGCTCTTATGTTGATGATACAGCAAGCTATTTAAAATAGAATGAAATTATTGAAATCTATACAAACAGAAATGTCGTAAGCACATGATGAGCAGAGAGCTTTATCAGGGTGAAATGCAACAGATAATTTCCGAAAGGTATGGATAGATGAGAATGAAATAAACAAAGTGTCCTGAAATAAAGCAAAATAAAAAGATGTTTTTCTAGATATAACAACGTGACAATAACCAATCGTCATGTACCAATCGTCAAAAAAAGAAACGTACGTCATCGCTTTCATAATGTAGAATGTAGAATAATGCAGAATACCAGTGACTGACAAAAAGGTTTATCGTGAAAGGGTTATCAACTATAGCCAACCACACCGTTTCTGCCGGTTCCTCTCAAAAAGTGTTTCTCCTTTCTAGTATTATTAGGTCCTGTCATCAATGGTTTAATTTCTGAAATATCAGGGGGGTGAAATCAATGAACAAAATAGAATGATGCAGAAATAATGGCACTCTTGTAATATCTGTTTTATTCCAATAAGATCCGAGATGTAAAAAACTACTAAGACGCTAAAGCTCTATCTAGGCTTGAACTGTTCTAATACGTTTAAGCAATACAAAAATTGATTGTAGAATTTAATGCAGAACGGGGACGGGGTATTGGTCTCACGAATGAGGA
>JAAAKM020000045.1:0-36948 GCA_010016025.2 Alatinidae sp. Z8VKAUB7J3 | reverse complement strand
CTCTTAATAAACATAAGTAGACATATGTAAGCATATATGTATGTATGTATGTATGTATGTATGTATATATATATATATATATATATATATATATCTATATACATATAATATGAAGGAGAAAAAGCAAAATCAAAACCAACAAACAGAAATAACAAACAGCAAACAACAGCAACAAACCAATGCAACCAAATTATAAATGTACAAACAGCTACGTTCTCCCTGGCAGTGGTCCGCAATCTTTGGTCCACGAAGGATATTAAGGGGCCCGCAATCTATCAAGGGTTGGGCTATATATGGATTGGACATTGATGATAAATGAAAACATTGGTGTGTGCAAGATTTTTCCAAAAAGAGGGCCATGTCAGCTTAAAAGATAATTTGTCAGCCCCCACTTCTCTCCTGAATCAAATTTAATAGGAATATGCTTTCATAAACTGCCTTAGGAGCGCGGTTAATCAAACAAGGGCTGCTCGCATCACAATTATCCACACTAAAGCTTTCTAAAGGGGCGTGGCATCGTGTCCCTCTCCCCCTCTCAGTAGAAAAATGAAAAATTTCTTTGAACAATGAATTGGTATCTTAGGAACGGACGTAATCATACGTTACCAAGAGTTAGTTGTATTCGGAAGATTTTCCTTTCTGTATCTTCCGATCCCAATTCCTAAATAACATCCGTGTTCTTCATTGCGTAAGGTAACATCCGCTGTCACGTCGGCTTTTATAATATGCAATGTTTACTTAACAAGGGGGGCTTGCGCGAGTCTTGTGAAGTCACGACCTTTGAAAAGGTAAAGTGAGAATCAGGTTCCATCTTAGTTGGAGGTCTGTTATTGTTTCGTTTTAGAGTAAACGGTCAGTCACGAATAGCCAAAGTTAACTCTCTAGGGCATGATGGTTGTAGTACAGTAATGAATCTATTAGGAACATGCTCTCTTTTAAAACTTGAATAAACCTTAAGGAGCATAACTAACATCGGATTACAAAGACCAAATCACCACTCTGCCTTTGGGCTGCACTAGCTTGAAAACACAGACTGTGCCAAAGTGTACACGGACAATATGCTTCCGTAGCATAGGAAAGGCCAGGACTGTATATCATTTGGCCGTTCTGGAATCAGTCCACATAAAAGCAAGAAAACCTTTGCTATGCAGAAAAAAGGAATTCATTTTCTCACTAGGCCTATTCAATTAATCTGTTGTAATGGAAGCTGATTGGTCCAAAAACACAAGCCATTCAGGCAGTCCAAATTCTGATTGGCTCCTTCAAATATACAGTTGGGTATATTCTTTCACACGTTTCATTTTGGCATTCTGACGTTAGTACTCTGAGGAGTGTCAGACGAAAAAAGTACCAAATGTTTTAGCTATTTCGTGCAATATTCTTGTTTTGTACAACAAACAAACTAATTATTGTATTGCATGGATTAATCAACTTTCCTGTATTCAAAGGTCAAAGTTCTACCGTCTAAAACATCTGCTATCATGCAAATAGGGACGTTTAAGCCCTTTCGCAAGCATCCCAAGGTCCCATAGGCACCTATCTTATAGTTGAGGTGCGATTAAGGGCGAAACAAGTGCCTACAAAGAATTTAAGCATCTTTTGACAATTGTTTCCTGTTCAATCTCCTTGGGAGTGCAGACACAATAAAATCCTTGACCTTTTTATCTTCGCAACTAGAAGGGCTGTTCTGGAAGTAGTCTGGGCATTAGTGACGTAGTGTAAGTCACGCCCATGTTAGGATAAATTTGTATCACATTTGACCTGAGGGTCAATGAGTAGAGAAAGGCCTGAGTAGCAGAATATCATGGAGTTTAAGAATCTTTGAATATAGACTTTACGTTGGAATTTTATGTGCGTTAATCAGAATATACATTAAAAAGAACAAAGAAGAATGTGTCTTTCATAGGATACAGTTCTGACATGATTCAATTTATATGCTAATTACAACAAGGGCCTAGAATACATATTTTGTCATCAGCAATTTGGTCTTTGCAATATACAGACATTGATAATACTTTCAAGTTTTTAGCGGGCTTTGGGTACTATAAATCAATAGGCCAGTTGCGTGATCAAACCACACGGAGCAGAGATACTAATTTACGAAATTGGAAGATAATTATGTGATCGGGGTATTTACTTTAACACATACATATGTCATCAAATATGGCTGGAGAAAGTATTGTACCGGTAATTGTATCTATGATAAAGAGGCAAATTCTAAGCTACATTTTGAGTCGATGTCCAGATTGGGAGACATGACCACGTCACAACTTGTACACAGCTGGTTGGTTTGGTATTGAAGTTTAGTCTCGTAATGAGAGGCAAGTTATTCAGTTTAGCCTCGTAATGAAATCGAAGTAATTTGTTATAGAATATAAAGTACTGTCAACAGAACTTTGAAGAGTGGCAACTTTTGGTGTCCGTTCTGCTTTTTCGCTATGTTTTGATGACAACAAACAAAAATATCGGTGAATGTTTATTGTAATATCATTGGAGTATGTATTGAAATGGTATTAGATTCTAATATGACAATTCCTAGAAACGAAAAGTTTTCCTGTCTTCATGTTAACACTGTATTGCTTTGGTACTCGAGGACATCTTACTTACAAAGGGGAATTGAACGTTTCAGGTATATACCATAAGTGCTTATTTTACAAAAATTTGGACTAAAAAGATGATGACTTACAGATATATAATATCTAAATAGTGTCTCCCACGTTTGAATAGTTCAGCTTTGTCGCGTCTTTCTTATATACAAATACAATATTTCGAGGCGTTAAATTCTCGACAAAATACTGACTTATTTACAAAGTTGTGTGATTGAACAAGGAAAAACAGTAAAATGGTTACACAGTTCCTTGCTCTGTCTGCACTAGCAAATGAAATCGTACCTCCAATAATTGCGGAAGCGGGGCATCTATTTTCAACAAAGCCGAAATAGTCCAGCAACCTTTATTCTCTATTTTCGCTTCGCGAAAGACAACGACTATGATAAGCGGTCCAAGAAGATAAATGACCCTCACTGATTACAGATTCAGTCGCCTCATTTTGATGCGGAGTGTTGACAGAAGCTCCTACTAGGAGTTGAACTGAAAAAAGACCCTGGGTACTAGATCTAAACTAGAGTATTGGTGCACTAGGTCTTGCTTACACTCAAGGCAGACTCGTTTCCGTTTTGGTTCTGATCCATTCTCTTCGATACTAATGTACTTTGGAAATTCTGCTACAAATATCAAGTAAACACTTACATGTGAAAAAACGGTGAAGTTTAGAGAATTGCTTAGAATTATAGAATTTTCTATTAAAATGCTTTACTCGTTTTCAAACTTTTAATATAATTTCGGACTTTGTAATAATTGTTCATAGAACAGATTACTCAGACAAAACACGCTTAAGTTTCTTGAACACTTTCATGCAAAGCGAGGACACCTACCTTCCCGGCAAGCATCCGGGGCAATTTGATGTCGATGTTTGGTGAGGGTTTTTTGTGATGTTGGAAACTGACATAGCATGGGATATGACAGAGGATAGATGTCTATGAATCGTATTTACTTCAAATCAAAGGGTTGGTTGTTATACCTACATTGGATCAACATAAAGCTTATGTCGTTACTTTAACTTGTTACTGACATTGGATCAGCGTAAGTACGATGTTGTTTTACCACCCGAAACACGACTTTGTTTCAACGTCCGAAATACAACGTTGTTTCAATGTCCAAAACACGACGTTGTTTCGAGGTCCGAAATACGACGTTGTTTCAACGTCCGAAATACGACATTGTTTTGACTTCTGGAATATGGTGTCAAGTCAACTTTCATATATAACAGGGGTGGCCAATTTTTTTTTGCTTGACCAGATTTTGATTGGTGTGGAGGTCGCTGCCAATTTCTGCAATAGAGTCATCCCGAGGGCTCTGAGATTTTTTCTTTACATTTTTACCATTGGCGGAAAATTTTAACTTTTAATGAAATTAAGATTTCAGAGCCTAAAAATTGAAAATTTTAACTTTCACATTAAAATATGACCTTTGAGATTCCTCAAAAGTATAGCAAACAATATATGTCCTGAAATGATATCTGAAATTGAAAGTTGAAAAACAGAAAAGTAAATATGATGAAACAATTATTTAAACCGTCTAAAATTTGCCAAAAATAAAAAAATAACTATAATGTAAAAAGGAGTATATAAATCTAAAGAAGTTGCTCTAGGGTTGGTAGATTATTTATTTATAATTATCAGCCCGTGTTGATAATTACCCTGTGACCCCTTTTAAAAAACAAGAATTTTCATAGGAAGAATATCAGAAGATATTGCCTCCATACATCAGAAGTTTTTAAAGTTTGCACACTGTAGCACCAAAAAAACAACAGCTCGCCTGATGATAACAGCAGCTGCGCACTCTGTCACACATTGGCAACCGTGAGATAAACTGAAATCTTGAAATAATAAGGTGCAAGTTGCTCAGATAGATCACCAAAAGAATGAGAAGGTTTTAGGGGTTGTCCGATTTTTATGCTTCGGCAGAAGTACAGTGAGTTTTATAGATACTAAGTGGGCCGCATGAAGAGACATCGTGGGCCGTATGCGGCCAACGAGCCGTGGGTTGGCCACCAATGATATATAGCGAACAACATCGAAACAGCGGATAGATAGGCAGAGTGCATTAAGGTTCCCAGCAAAGAACATTTGTCTATAACAGGGGTTCTCCAAATGATCGATATCGACCCCCAGGGGTCGATGGAACAATCCAGGGGTTCGATGAATACCCAAGGGATCGAATGGGTGTCCATGAATATCCAGGGGGTCAAAAAGGGGGTCCATGAATAATCATGTTCCTGTCCTGTAGTAAGAAAATGACAAAATGTATCCCCTATCAGCCCTCCCTATCCCTTCAAACGCTTTCCATCCACTCCCACGCCTCTCCCCACTCCAGCCGGGGCTGATACAGGAATCATTTGTGTTTTAGTTTTGTACTGAGGTAGTGATGTTTTTCCCCGTGGTCAGATCATTAATGTAAACTACTACTGCTACTGCTACTACTACTACTACTACTACTACTACTACTACTACTACTACTACTACTATTACCACTACTGCTACTACTACTACTACTTCTACTACTACTACTACTACTACTACTACTTCTACTACTACTACTACAACTACTACTGCTACTACTATTACTACTTCTACTACTAAAGTCCATGTACTTACGGTTACCGGCTCCCTGTGTACTTGACATGGTCAGCTGATTAGGTTGACTTGACCACAGAAACAAGATATTCAGTAGTATTTGTTACTAGAACGGATATCGCAAAAAACGATAAAGACTATCGATGGTTTTCGTATATGATCTTAGAGATATTGATAAGTTTTATTATTATTGTTATTATTGGCGTAGGGTCCTTCATGTGTGGTTTCATGCTATTCAAACTCAACAATTGCTGTTCACAGTGAGGAAGATAGAGTATTACACTTGAAACTCTCTTCAGAATTTATTGTAGAGGATCAAATTTCGATAGGAACTGAAGTCCAGAGTTTATAGTTACTGTGCGTACCACCAAAGTTTCTGAGACTTGCTACTACTTGTCTACAATGTTGCCCCATTGGGCGACTATTTAGCAATTGGGCGGTATTTTCGAACTGAAGCGGTGACTACAACTTTCTTGCTGGCGATTTGCGTGGGAGTAGAATCACGTTCGGGGAACACAAATTCATATTTGTTGCTTTCCGTTACTGCGAAAACCTTGAACTACCTTCTTGGCAACTACAGTGAATTACATTATCCACTCAGCAAATAGATAGAGTTTCTTTTGTGCTTAGCTATCATCTTTTTAAATTTTTTATTCAAATCATTAAAAACGTGTAGAGACGTTTGATTAAAGCCTGCTGCAGCTGAAAGAGGAAAATTGAAACGCTGCACACCACTCAGCAACAGTGCCGCTATAAAGTCTTCAACTTTAGAATGTTGATCCACTGGGCGACAATTTAGCAATTGGGCGGTATTTTCAAACCGAAACGGTGACTACAACTTTTTTGCTGGCGACTTGCGAGGGAGTAAAACAACTTTCGGGAACACAAACTCTTGCCTCTGAAACTCAGAAAAATACGCTCTATTGACTGTTTATCATTATTATCTTGTGGTTGGGTTCTCAATGACTCGATCAAATTTGTCCGCTTATTTTGAGAATGTTGTTGCCTCGTGAATGCTCATATTAAACTAACTGGATATAATAGAGTATTAAATTGTGACGTCATAATTTAATGAATATCAGACGTTTGATAATGTTTTACGCGAGTTGCATTCTTGTTGATGATATAGATAAACTGTTAAGATTTGAGAACAATATCTTGAGGAATCGTCGAGATACGCCCTTTCAAGCTTTGAGTCCATGGATTTCAAAACCTTGTTATTAGAACTCGGGTCATAATGTGATGAGCTGAGCTAAGTTAACAGTGTTTCACTACGGCCTCCTGCTAATTCAGATTGCTGTTGCTCGTAGTTGATACGAGATTTCAAAGCGATATGTGTCAACGGGTATTTGGAGGCAAGGGTCTGTAGAAAACGTTTTGTGACGTCATCGTTTTAGTACTTATTGACGAACAGCTTGTCCTCAGTCGTGTTGGCAACGTTCCACTTGGTGCATGTCCATGCATCACTTCCATTAGCTAAATTTTGCTCTTCCATGTCCAAATCATTGTAGTTTTGTGCTTTTGGGTATAGAAAGCTGAGTTTGACAATTCATGGTTTAGGTAATACTATTCCTTTGACATTTTCTTTAGTTCTATAACTTGAATAAGGAATTTTTAGGTTTGCCTGTGGTGCGCCATTTCAAGACCATCTCTAGTTCTTCCTTGTAAGTGATGAAGTAGTAAATGCCATTTGAGTTTCATTGAGTGACCTTAAATTATTTAAAATCTATTTAGGAAGGGCATTTTTATTTTCATACCTATCAAGACCTGCCAATTAAGTACACTACTAAAATAGAGTACTAAAGTGTGACGTCACGATATAATGAATGTCAGAAATTTGATAATTTTTTGCTTTCTCCTTGTTGACATAGACAACCTGTCCGAATCTGAGAACCATATCTTGAGCAATCGGTGATATACGCCCTGTCAAACTTTAAATCATGCCTATCAAAATCTTATTAAATGAACCCATTTCATAATTTTATGAACTGACCAAAATTACCAGTGTTTCCTTAAGGCCTTTTCCAGATTCAAACAGCCGTTTCTCGCAGCTGATATGAGATTTGAGCACGATATTTTGTTTACGGGCATTTGGTGGCAAGGTTAACATTGTGATATAGTTATAAATGCGATTCCTAGAAAAAAGTTTTTGTGACGTCATCACTTTAGTACTCTATTGTAAGAAGTGACTACCATTAGAATAACTGAAGTAGAAATTTTTGAATGATGTAATTTTTTTCGACATTAATTTTTAAGATAAATTTAATATTTAAAGACATAATTTGTTCTGATTTGTTGCTTTTTGTTACTGCGAAAGCCTGAAATTGAAAGTGCTTCGTAACTACATGCAATTACATTTTGCGCTGAGCAAAATAGATAGAGTTAAATTTGTGCTTAGAAATTATCTCTGTTAATTTTTGATTCAATACGTTTAAAAACGTGCGGAGGCGTTTGATCAAAAGCCTGCTACAGTTGAAAGAAGAAGCTTACAACGTTGCACACCACTCAGCAACAGTTCCGCTATACAGTCTCCAACATGAGCAACTTACTCCTCTCACTATTGTGTTCCGAGTAACCGAGGGATTTTCAACACAGCCCTGCTTCGAACTTTTCTAGACTAAATTTCACTTCAAATTATATTTATTCGCTGAGGTCACTATCCTTGTTTTACAATATTATGCAAAATTAAGCTTCTAAGTTTACTAGAGCAAAAACATGAGACCAGAGATCAACAAAGAAACCGGCTCCGCTTTAGTAGGAGTGAGTTTCGGATGGCAAAACGTCCCGGGGGGGGGGGAAATAGCTTGAAGGATATAGGAAGAATATTATACATTGTACCCAAATTTGCGGAGGCAGCCCAACCTCACTCCCTCAGCTTTGTGATTGCCAAAGACCTACTTTAGTTAACGAAATGTAGGAGGTTTGGCCTCAGCACTCTAGTGTAGCAAATGCTATGTTTTAAAAAGCAAGAATTTCAAGACAGCTGTGCTTTGACGGGAAAGAAAGTCTTACTTTGTTCTCAAGGCCCTTTCTATCGACTTACCCGCATTTAGAATATCATATATCAGTACACAAGTTAGTATTCCGAGTGATACATCATTCTATTTTTTCTCGTCCTACTCCTCCGCGCTCTCCTTTACTATCAGAGTACTGGACTCTAGTCCTAAACAAATCATTACATCATTATACTTTCTACAATGTTACCATAGCATTTTCACTAGTCCCCTAGCTTAGAGCCGTATAGAAAAGTCAAAACGGTGTGTAAACCTTAAAGCAATTTTCATTATGACTTATTGGTGTTCATACACTTATGAAAATAGATTTTCTGCCACATTTTGCTTAGAAGAGGACGATTTTAGGACTGCGTGTTTACAGCAGCCTTGTAAATATGCTAAAGAAGCACAGATGAATCAAGAAGACCCTTCTTTGATAACACTGGGCAGCACGATTTTTGGTGTCAAGAAACAAAACATGCTTATTAGCTAATTTGATGGTGCTGATTCTGAAAATGACCTTAATTTTCAATTTTAGCTACAATTTTTTCTGTATCGGAAGTGCTCATTTTTGATAAAAAGAGTAGTTTATGGTCTTGGGTAAATTTAATTAATAAAGGTCATAATTCAGAGGTCTTTACTGTTCTTCTTTAAAAAATATCACCATCGGTCAATACCATGTCTACAGAAAATATACGAAAAACGTGCTTTTTTCCCCAAAATGAGACATTTCTGTGCCGCATAAACGGTAGCTAACCAGGAGAAACTAAATTCATTTTTAGATTCAACGCCCCAAAATTAGCTATAAAGATGTTTAGAATCTTTTCTTTGTTGTTGACCAGTGTAATCAACAACAGAAATGGTTGACAAAATACTTTAACAAAAGTACTCATCTTCAGCTACACTTTCCCTTCATATTATCTAGGTCATTTTATGTAAAGTGATCTAGCTCACTCCCCTTGCACATGTGCACGTTTGCACTCTAAATTGGCACGATCTAGAGGAACTTAGACTGAATTCCTCCTCTAACTGTCTGAAGTAAATTTTAACGTTCTCATCTAAATTTCACAAGCATAATGAGGAGATTTTTTTGAAGTGCGGAAGTCAGAAGGAGATCAGGTCAGCCCCTGGTGTCATCAATAATATGCAGACGACGCTTGAACTGGTCACGTTTTAAGATTGCATCGGTAGAGAGCTGCTTATCAGGTTTTAGATTGGATTCCACAAGGACGCAGGAAAAGGGGAATACCAAAGATGAACTTGTATCAGAATATTGCGCAGGATCTACGTCTGATAAACAATCAATAGAAAGACCTACCTACCCTGGCTAAAAACCGCCGATACTGGAACACTCTGACTGCCTCATGCGTCTTCAGACGTGGGAGTTGCTAAGTAAGTCAGTATTAATGAGGAAATCATTCGGGAAGGATCACTTTATCATGACTAAAGTCAATTTGACGGAATCCTGACCGCTTCTTAGGGCTGACTTCAGCCTCAGGTAAATGTCTGTCTCTTCAAAGGAAGGACATAGTCATTGCATATTACAGCCAAACCACTTCCCTTTTCGAGTGATTGAAGATCAATCACCAAGATTAATGAGTCACGATGCTTTAGCCTTAATCAATGAGGGTTTGTCTAATGGACCACAAAACGATCAAATTCACGTGTAACGCCAGACATTTGTTACAGATGGACATAACCAAGTTCAAAATGATGGATCTCCATTCAGCTCATCTATCACGAGCTTTAAGTAGAGTATATGATAGCATTTGCTTACTCTCGTTGTCCAAGAAAAGCAGGAAAACTGTGATGTCACAGAGAAAGAGGCTCTTTAGCTACCCTTAGGACTCACCCAAGGCTGCACGGAACTACAAGTACATCGGAACTAAGGGTGGGCAATGATAAATCTCAGAGGACCACATTTCGGACATGCCATGTTCGTGCATTGCAATGCCATTTCTTTGCTAATGACATGCCAAACATCTAGTACAACTGCAACGTTATATATAGATCGGAATGTACTTAGCAACAGGAATCGCGGATAGGGTTGGCTACGGGACCTATAGCCTTTTACCAATGATTGTTAAAAAATGTCATTTACAATGCGATTTATAAGCATCCTGAGTTACGGGTAGCAAGCGAAGCAGTGCAAAGGAAACAAACTTATGTCCTCATACCTATAAAAGATCACCACTGATACAACACGTACTTTCAATAGTAGAAGGGGGAGACTAATTTGGCTTAACTTTATCTATCTTGCCTATATTTTATCTCATCCAATTCCAGATACCTTTCAATATCCCTAAAATGGCACTTTGGATCACAAAATGCTTTCACCGCCATTATATGTATTTTTCAATGTACCAAATCCTGGTGCTAAGAAACGACAAATATCTTCCCTCAGACGAAGAGTGGGTTTCGTTTACAGTTTGTCCAAGAAGTGTTTTGAGAAGTGTCTTGGTGTAAAACTGCATCAATCAATGTAGGACATGAGTCCCTTTAACGCCTACGAGGCAGGTCCTCATTTCATTCTTCCACAGACTGTCAACTACTAGTTTTCTCATGTTGAGTTTTAGTCTCGAAAATGGAGTTTCACAAGTGTAGGTATCATTGAAAAAGACGAACTTTGAATCAAATATTTTAGAATGTCTAGCAACGTCATGATGTCTGAAAACTACACATGAATGTAATTGTAAATTACCCAAGAATTTAAATTATGTATGTTACTGTTACAGAAATATAAAAGCTGTACTGGAGCCAGTAGATTGCCTTATTGCATATTAAAATATTATATCTGGTGAACAGCCGAACAGATATGAAGCAAATGGCAGCTTGCATATTTGGTAGTGTAAGGCGTGCACACCTTGAAAGTTGCATATTACGCCCTCCTGATGGAAGCGTAAATTCTGAAGATAATAACCGAAAAATCCTATAATCTTTCTCGTCTTTCTCATATCATATGTACATACCTATCTTTGTATTCCTATCCCTTAAGGGATTCTTTGTCTGGATCTTGACACCTCCCTTTCAGAGTTTCAAATCAGACACAAGGATAAAATCCTAGGTAAATAAGAATGGGAGCCTTAGGGTTGTCTAACTTATTATGAGGATGAAAAGCCTGTGTGGAACGGGATTTAGAACGGATGTGCATATCAGCCAGGTGAATATGACAATCGTACATTATGTAGCAAAATTTCAGTATCAGCAAGAATGGTAGACGTAGGGCGGTATTCATGACATTATAATATTAGAGACAGCAAATTTAAGTATTTGAGCGCGTAAAATGAGGTTTTAAGAGATATCCACTTCAGTGCGAACGTCTTACCAGTGGATCCCACTGAAAGATTTAGTAATAAAGCCTCGTAGTGCTAGCTTGACTTAATAATTCTTGAGTCCTTAGTCACAAAAGAAGACTCCAAGATACAGTTGAGTCGATACAAACTTAAAGTGTCAGACAAATCAGATCAGGCCATAGACAGGCCATCATTTATTTTCATTATTATTCCACTTTTTAATAATGTTAATAAATTCCAATGACTCTGACCTGGCACACAAACGCACACTTGTTACTTGCGTTGCTCTGACTAGTTATAAACGCCTCTGGTAAATCAAATAACTTTCTATTTGCAAACAGAAAGTCGCAGGGCAGATCCAATTATAAACGGCAAGGATAGAGTCGGTATTTCCACAGCCAGTTCGCTTGGGAGCAGACGTTGTGTGGCCCTGACTTACGATAGGGTTTTTGTTCCTCGGTAGCGAGTACAAAGTTTGCCCATCACGTTCCCAGGCGCGTTTCAACAACGCAAATGCTGGCGCTAATGCCCATGGAGGCGAGCCTTATGTCTTAAGAGTTTGAGTAAGGTGAACACATTGTATTATTGATTCCTGCTTAAGCGTGGCTCCTGGGAAAGTTTATAAGCTTTAGAATACTAATCTAAGATCAAATGCTTGAGGAAAGGCAAGTTGACACTGATGAAAATAAATACTTATAATGTGATATGTAGGTAAGGATAGCGGTATTGTAGTTCTTAGTCAAGTCGCACAATAAGTGGGCCCATGATCCAGAAGATCGTGTCACTGTCATCAGCTCAACTGCTAAAAAAGAGACGAATAAAAATGACCCTATAAGAACTGATTACTGCTGCAAAGTCATACACGAGGACAGCCGCTATTTCCTATTTAATGTAAAGTACTTTGTGAAACTGATAGGAAAGGACAGCATGGTGTAAATAATAAGACTTATAATTTTACAAGTGTACAGATTTACAAGTGTACAAGTGTACAAATTGTGAGTCCTGTATTAAGAGCTAGAAGCGACATGAAGCAAATCAAACTTGCGTGAAACGAGGGAAGTCATCCCTTAGTACACGGTTTTTCCAAGACTTCCATGCAGCAGCCCTGTTGTAACGTAAAAGGGGGCAGATAAATATAACACCAGAAATGGACGTCCCTTTCTATTACGCTTTACACAATTTCAGCCATTCAGGGATGATTAAATGGGAACCCTCACTAGTTCGGTCAACGATTTCCCTTGGCAGCCAGTCATCTTTCTCTTCTTAAAAGCCAGTATCCTTTCAAGCCTTGGCTTTCATCTTAATTCTTCGCTTTTATGAGCATTGGCTATAGTTACAGACAAAGAACTAAATGAATTGTCTGATAACTTTTATAATAATATTTTGTTGCTACTTCATGCATTGCAAGTACTATATAAGAAGCTTAGAAATACCCTAAACCTTCAAAATTGAATTTAACAGATTTGAAATAGTAAAAACGTTGGTGGAAGTGCAGTTTAGGACAATACAATTATGAAAATAGGTGATCACATCGTGTCCCGTTTAAACGAGAGCTGCTGAGGGCTACGCTAACTTAGACCCCCCATCCCTTATTTCTCCTGTCTATATTCAGAATTCTATATTCAAAAGGCTTACTTAAGCAATTATAGCACCCTGCTCCTCAAATTCAAAATAGCCCTCCTCCAATGTCTTTCACTGGTTACTGGCCAAATTTTATCGTTCGGAATTGATTTGAAATTAAGATCGAATATTTTAGTTCGATATTCCTGCTAAACTTTTGAATCGTCCTGAAAAGACAATGAAACTTTATCAGATAACAGAAAGCGGCGTAGAAAGAAAAACCAAAGGCCAGGGAAAAGCTAAGTATGTTTGAATAAAGTTCAGACCATAAACTGGCAAAATGCAAAGATCATAGCCTTAAGGTCGACAGTGTAACTGAAAAAACTATATAAAACCCCTGTTCTTCTTACGATGCTGCAACCGCATACTCGCAGATTTTACGCCAAGACACCTCTCAAACTTGACAAACTGTAAATGAAATTGACACTTCCTGTGCGAGAAGGTCATCTTTAGACCCTTTTTACACTGGTACGGATCCAAACTGGTACGGATCCAAATTGGTACGGATCCAAACTGGTACGGATCCAAATTGGTACGGATCCAAACTGGTACGGATCCAAATCGATCCCGTATAAACACCCTAGAAAGGGAATCAGATCCTTTTGGATCCAGAAATCTGCATGCCAATCCAATTAGCAAGTCAACGGTTTTCTGTATTGTAGTACGAGCTGCGATATGTGTCAACTGTTAAAAATGTAAACATTACGTAGATTATGGATAAACGTGTCAATAAAAGGACGAAAATAGAATTTGAATAGTGATTACGTCAAATTTACCTCGTAGTGGTATTTTTTCACCTCATTTTCGATCAGTACCAGTTTGGATCCGATGCCAAGCGTTTAGACGAGACCTCTTCGGGTACGGATCCAAACAGGTCCACTTTCATAAGTGTACCCAAACTGGTACGGATAGCAGATCCAAACGAGTTCGGATCCCCCTGGTCCCTGGTAAACGCGAGGCCGATTCGTACCAGTTCGGATCCGTACCCGTGTAAACAGGGTCTTAGCTCTCTTGGGCCTTCGTAAACAATACTGATATTACTATCAATGTACAGCCTAAAGGCGGGAGGTCACTTAAAGTAGCTCCAAAGAAGATTACAGGTTCAGATAACCACTACAATCATATTGATGTAAAGTCTTAAGTAAGATTGTTGTTGAGGGGTGTTCCATTTTTTAGCAGTATCACGGAATGCAGTGTAAAAAATCTGACCGGGGATGGACTAGACCGGAACCACATGCTACTCAAAATTGTAAGAGGCGGTCGCACTTAACGTATCTGATGCTCGTTTCTACGCCTGGTAACCCACCCAAATTGAGGGGCGTTGCCCTTGGGTGCTTCTGCCACCCTTTACTCATTAGTGACCATGGTTTGGTAGTTCTACTGCTTATGAAAGGTATCTTCAATAACGGGCCTATTGCTCATCAGGAATCCTTGGTTGAGAGACTATTCAAACACTTTTTCATCGTTTATAGACGCTACTAATCATTTGTAAGACGCGGGCCTACTGTGAGTTTAGCTTGGCTCAGGGCTTACTTGCCTGCCTTGTAGGCCAAACTAGAAACTTCCTTCTTGGATGCTTCGGCTAAGCCTACTCTCTATTAGCCATTTAAGATTTCATGGATCTCATGGAAGAATCATACGGATCTCTCTCAGTCGTTCAATGCTACAGGCAAGATATCATTAAGATCGTGTATTGCAAATGCTAAGCTAACAAGGAGCTCTTAAAATTCTTCCCTTTAATGCACGTCGTTCTGGGTAATTTAAACATCAGATTTACATAAACAAAAAGGCCTGTGACACAGATTCTACCAAGGGGTGAGGAAGCCCCGGGATTCAATGTAAAGGTTTTGTTCTAGAGCACCGTTAACATACTTGTTCTTCTTATAGCCCTTTTGTATGCAATGAAATGCCTAATATAACTTTACGCAAAACTTTCTTGATATTCGCTCTCTTTAGATATTGTTTTCTTGGATGTAGATATCGGTTTCAAAGAATTTAACTACATGTACCGCACATGCCAAATACTTTCTTTTAGATCTGTATCCAATATGTCTAGCTTATATTAACTACATCAAAGTACATCTTAACATCCACAGGGAAGAAACAGTTTCAAACAAGCACTGCCGCGTGTCGTTGATATATTATGACAAGGTTTAAGCAGTCAGGTCAGTTGTAGAATCTCTGTTGTGTCTAACGGTCAATCAGTTCTACCCACACAAAATTCCCGCACTTAGATTTTGACACTGACATTCAAATTAATCATCCATCATAAATTAGTGGAAGGTTTCTACAAGAAAAAGAACACAAATATGCCTGTTAGCTGGAGAAGGTTAACAATTTTTCTCCTCGCTTGTGTATGAAAATATGGAGTAAATGTTAAGCTTTTTAGAATTATTTGTATCAAAATTATGACGCAGTATGATACGGTGTTTTGCGTATCTAAGAAGATCTCAAGAAGTAGTGATAAAGCCAGGGGGTTCATTATGCTGTTCGCTAGAGGTTCGAGAGATAAGATTATTCCGTGTTGACATTAGTGTTTTTGTGCATACCTAAACAAATTTCTCCTTTGGGCCTGAGAATCAGACAGCAAAAAGGCGTCCAGGCATTCAAGAGTAACGATGCTTGCAATTTTTTGCGTTTTCCAACTTGCCTCATTGACACCACCGCGGAGGAAGGAAACCTTTCAAAGATGACAATGTCTTGATCGATCGACTTTGATGCAGTGAAATGAGTTTTCCCAGCTGAAATAAACTTTACGCAAAATTCAAGAGAAACTTAAGCCTGTACGACTTCTTACTGTCTAATTCGCAGACCCAAGAGAAGAACCTTGGTTGTGTCTGCAACGCAGGTTATATGAGCACAAGACAATTTCGTTACTACATATAATATTACAGTAATAGATTAGAACTGGATCGATCGCCTTTGTAATATGACAGCCGTTACTCTAATTGTTAATGATGACTGCTACTGATCCTAACTACTTAAAAAGTTAAGGCATTAAAATGATAACCTCTCCTTGAGTCAGAGGCATTACCAAATAAGGTAATCATTCGGGCGTTTCTTTTTAACACACTGTCCCACCTTTCTTCTTGTTGCAGAATGATCAACAATAGGCATCTCTTTCTTTCCTCTTCTGACCTAGACTACTTATAATCAGTACAACATTGAACAGTTAGCATCAACTTTTGTACGACGCAATACCAATACAGAGCTATGGACAACAAAACAAAGGAAGGAGGGAATGTTAGTTATAGCAGAGATGAAGACATTACACAAGATAATGGAGGTCAAAATGTTGGATATAGGAGAGAATATAAGTGTGGGTTTAAAGTTTATCCTGCTAAAGACCTAAAGCTTGACACGACTGGGTTCGAATTCACAGACGTTTGAGCGGTGGAAATACATTCAAGCAGCTATGGAAGGGAATGATCAATAAAGCCAGCAAACACCATCTGCAATCACTCGATTGAGAATATAAGAGGAGGACATGCCGCTGAAAAACAAACGTGCATAGGGTATGCAACCCTGAAGAGAAAGAATACGAAATTCCCAACCTGGCAATATTTTGAACAAGGAGATGCAGGTATAGCCTTTCCCCAAAGTTTAGTTCAGATTGTTACAGATAAAGTTCGTCCGCTTTTACCAAAGATGGCATTATCATAAGCAGTTTTAGTTTTAGCCTGAACACTTTGAAGGTAGTTAAGATATGTGCCCTCAGAATTGCTTAAAACGTAATAATAATTCAAGCATGTTTTCAGCAATTGTTAAGGTTTAAAATTGGTAACTATCTGAAAATGAATACGTTGCTAAGCAATTATAAGGCAACCTTATGTCGTTTTGAAATGACGTAAGGCAGCTTTATAATTGCTTAGTAACGTAATTATGGTTAAATTATGTAAACACACAGTTTTTTCTTGACAAACATGCTTGCATCGATACATAACAGAGGCTTCTGTATACTGCTTTTATTCTCAGAATCTGATATTCACTGTATTGATTAAGGTTTACATAACCATGAAGATTCACCCTTACGATATCAATTAAGCTCTGTTTCCTAAGGGCATAGTGCACTGCATTTCCAGGGCACATTGCTGTGAAAAAAGAGGGCTTCTTGCAATTGCTGTGGAGGCTTTATTGTACAGACTCAGAAAGGCTGATTGCATTGGCTCTCTAGTGCTTTTGCGCTGGTTTTAACAGGCTAATTACACTGGCTACGGAAGCCTAATACACTGGCTATGGAAGTTTTATACACTGGCTATGGAAGGCTGATTGCACTGGCTATGGAAGCCTTATACACTGGCCATGGAAGTTTTATACACTGGCTATGGAAGGCTGATTGCACTGGCTCTCCACTGCTGATTGCCTTAGTTCTTGGACGTTAATTGCGCTGGCTCTGGAAGGCTGGTTGAGCTACCTATAAGGAAGTTACTACACTGCTCAGGAGTGCAACTAGAGAGGGGAGGGAGGGGAGTACTACCCTGCCCTAATTTTTCTACCGAAAATTGTGCCCTCATCTTATAAGCACAACTAGAAGGGAGGACGTGCCCTTGAGCGCAAGACGCTAACTGCTGGTCTTTATTTTTATGAGCCACGTGATTCTTAACAAATAAGCGTTTTGAGCCTCAAATAATTCGATTCTTAAATTTTTATGCTATGATTCTAATGTATTTTTTGTTAGAAATTAGGCTGTTAATTGTGGGTAGAGAAAAAGGTATATTAGACTTAGAGTGTAGAAAACAGGTTGACTTTCAATAAAACGAACTCCTTCTTACAAAAATATATATGAGAAATCTTGCCCTAATTCTGATAATGCTCCCCTGCCCTTAAAAAGTTCTAGTTGCACCCCCGCTGCCTCTTTGGAGCTCATTAAACTGTAGCTTCAGGACTTGTTGCGCCGGTTTTAGTGGGTTTGTTGTGCAAACTGGTTCTGGTGAAATTGTTGCGCTAGCTTTCGAAGGACGTACTTCTTTCTTACGGTTTCCAGCCTTCCAGTTTCATAAAGATTGTTTATACTTGTACGACGTTTCTCCACTGAGCTTTACATGAAACTATAACTGCTTAGGTAATGTCCTACAAGAAATTCACCTGAAATTAATAACTAACACACAAATCTCCCTTGGTTAATATTCATAACTCTTAAAGTTAATTTGAGCAGTCGTACAGACTTATTGGGCTGTAGATATTTTTAGGATGTAGATAGGCTATGTAAAGGTAGTCGTAGAAAACAAATTTAACGTTCAGTCGAAAATGGGTTTTTCTTACTTCTAAAGGTGTCACAACCTGTTTTGTAACAAGGCCTGCCGCACAAAAAAAATTCGTATGCATTGGAGCCGAAATATACGGCACCTCGCCCTGTCTTGCGAGAAGAGCATATCTACAATCTCTTTTGAAACTACAATTATGGACTAAATTTTGGCGGGCTTTTACAAACGTTTGACGAAATGACAAAAATTATGTAAGACACACAATAAAGAAAAAAGAATAACCATTTTAAATGTCTCTCGGTGTATGTAACTTTTCCCCGAACAAAACAATGAGGTATGGCATTAAAGTCTAAGAAATCATGTGTTTTAAAACTAGCCGCTGTTTTTTCACGAGCGTAAGGTGCGCTAGATTACAATTTTTGAAGGTTTTCAGTTACAGGTTCCTCCTTTACTTTGGCTACTTCCAAGCTCTCCATTTGCTTCTCTCGATACCTCAATCTCTTAAAATTCAAAACCAACACCAGGCATAGCCATATGTGATGTTAAATGATGACTTACAGAAATAAATTACAACAAACTATCGGCTTACGTTAATCAATCGAACTTCATGGCTTCTATATGAATATCATAAACTTTCTGGCTGGTCTGGCTGATTTCTGGCTGCATCCAGCTGATTTTCCATAGCCTCGACGTCCTGAACAGCCTACACAACTATGTTTTGTAATTATTACTCAATCTGCTGCAGTACGCCTTTTGTCACTTGACTTTATATATAGAATGAAACGCCTTCATTGTTGTCAATCACGTGACCGATGCCACCCACTGGTACCCATTTCTTTTGCACGAGCACACCCAGAATACATGATACGTAGAGAATCGATTTTCATAGTTGACATTATCAGCTTTGAGTCACTCCATCAACAAATGAAAGAAGCTACAGATTTACGGCACTTCTTACAAACCAGTTCTTGTCGTTGATTTGAAACTAAATCAAATAGATAGCGTATAACACTTAAATGCTCATTTATATATCCCATAACTGACGTAGTTCTTACATTAAAACCAAGAAAACTTGTTGGCACATCTTCATTTATTTTGGAAGCGTCGGTTTGCAAGTAGTGGTCCAAGTTAAAGCTTACACCAAACATACTACTTGCGTTTGCGAGTTTGACAATGCGGTTTTACCCGTCAATATCCTAGTGGCTAGACAACCACGATCAGTATGCTGGTTACATCTTGACAGACTTCGTGGCTTGGGAAATTGTCAGATTCTGACCGAAATTTGTGTAAAGGTGACCATGTTAAAGCGTTGAAGATCGTTTTCAGTAATCCACATTGAAAATGAAAGCTGGTTGTCTTCACTTTTTGTGGAGAGTCACTCTTGACAAACTTTTGACTTACTAACCAAGGGAACGACCAAGGCGATATAAACAATGTTGTTTGGTCGCTTTCCCTTTTTTATTTGAATACAGGAGAAAATTGCTTCTAACTGTCACACTCCTAGGCAAGTTGTACGAAGTAAAGGCCGTTGGAGCGACCAATGGACGTACTTCCAGCAACAAAAGAAAGCAACGACAACAAAGCAGCGTACCCATGGTGTAGCTTTCTACGGACGATGATGTCTCGGGCCACCAGCACCTACCCCGTGATCCTGTGGACAATATAATAATTGACAAAAATTCTTGCAAACTAAACTACAATATAAATAGGTCTTAACGTAATAGAGTGCCCCCGATGATCAAAACGTAGTAGGCCAAATCTGGGATCATACAGCTAGATATTCTAGTCGAGTCCATAAAGACTGGGGTGCAATGCAAAAGTTGTTAGAGAACCAAGGCCCCAATGTTATGAGGTTATAAAACGTTCGGATTGTTAAACACTTGGATCATACTTTACAGCGGCACGATTTCATGTCATAGGACTCCTAGCGAATTACTAGTATAAGAATATACGCCAAAAAAGAAACTGTGATATCAACAAAGTTCTCGACAAGGAAATTTGCTAAAATAAAATGTTACACCTTCAGTAACAAAGTTTTTATGCTAGTCTTGTATTATCATTAAACCTAATTTTACTATGATTTGAAAACCAGATATAAAAGTGTATAGACTGTAATATACTTAAAATCAATGCATAATTTATGCCACTTTAAAAGGTGCATCATGTGCTTATCTCTAATGTTCTGTACCTTTCAAAAATTGCAGCTCTTTTGTTTATTATTGTTCTCGCCAGCGAGGAGTTGGCTAGGTCGACCTTATATCTTCCAGTTTATTTGATAGAACAATAAATATTATATCTTGTCTTTCGTCTTGAAATCACAAACTGCTAGGACATCCTCGGCTACATTCAGTGACAAAAGGCAAAATAAATTTAGTAAACCGGGTTACCTAACCACCATCCGACGTGATTTCGATATTTTGTCAATTTGCATTGTATCTGAAAGCTGACATCGGCTGACTCTCAATCAAAGACCCCTAATAAGCAGTGGGTCCGACATTGAAACTACCCTAAATAAACAGAAAACCACCAAACAGGCTAAGTAATAAATAAAGGGCAGATGGGGCGTCCATGGGCAACGCCCCTCAATTTAGGCTACCGGGCAGAGAAGCAAGCCATGAAGCAGGCTCAACTGCCCAGTAGGACCGCCTCTTGCGGATTATGGAAAGCATCTGTCATCAATGAGAATAGATACTACATCCATTCCTTGCCAAGAGGCCGAGCAAACATTGGCTCAACGTCTATGCGACAAAATTACTTTAACCAAAGGGTTGGTTATTACACCGATATTGGATCGAGGTCAGGCTTACATCATTATTTTCATGTAAGTCTTCCTAACATTGGATTAGACTAATACGGTGTCACGCCAAAGAACCATCGATGTCGATTTGGCGTAAAAGTGACGTCAATGCGACGGTAATTCGACATCGGGTTACTGGCTTTGTACTGTCGCCCTTGGCAGGACTTGCGTGAAATGCCTTTCAGTGTTAAAGTTGTCCAAATGATTGCTTTCAGACGATTGAATGAGTATAATTATATTGGTTTAATTGATTCCTTTAGTAACCAGTTGAAAGTTAGTTTTTTATGCTTAATGTCTTGTTTTATTAATATCTCGAGTTATTGCTTGATTCATAACTAAACTATTGATTCATTTACTAAACTAAGTTATTGCTTAATAATTTGATACAATTACTGTCGGATTTAGAAAAGGAGTCTTTAAGTTTCAATGCACAATTTAATATCGAAAGTTAGGCGTTATTTTACAGTCACTGTATTCTTCTCGTGGACATCAAAACTAGGTCCAAATTTTAAATATATGTCCTTAGAAAACATTGAGACGAGATCATTCTTACCAATTCCTCGTTATTTGAATACAGCTTTATATTTTAAAAACTCAGCTCGATTAACAGTGTTTCCTTTTGAGACCTTATTAGATTTAAACGTTTGTTACTTGTTAACGAAATGCAAAACTTACGTATGTGTTGGGTGATAAGATCATTAAATTTGGGGGATTGAGGGGGGACTTTTCCATTTATTTTTTAAGGCTTTGATAAAATAACCAATTGGTGAGTGACTGGCTAATATATGGAATCTTTGATTCACTCCTCAGAGAATTCCTTTATTAATTCATTGATCAATTTATCTTTTGATTGATCCATAGTTTAAATTATTTAAAGATTCATTTTTTATTTCATCGTTAAATTCCCCTTAAGAACCAATTAGGGAATTGACACATTGCTATTTCATTGCGTATTGTATGATTTTATTGTTGGAACATGGTTTAACTCATAAATAAACTGATGATTAGATTTACTCACGGGTTAATTATTGATTAATTAATTAGTACACATTTAATTTTTATATGACATGTTATAAATTTGTATATTTATCCATTCTTATATGTATATTTGTATTTATATTTATTACTCCTTTAGTCAAGATAGGTGTTAGATAAGAGATTTACAGACTGATCTCTTTGATGACAGATTGATAAATGTTATCGATGATAGATCGTTGAATTCAGTCATCGATAGTTTAAATGCCCGAGACATATATTCATACAATTTATAAACACAGTGATGAGTCCTCATTGTTGCAATAATTAATTGATTGATGGCTCAAATAGTCCTTCGTTGGTTGAACTGTTAAATGATTCATGGAGAAACAAATGGGCGTTTCTTCTTCTTCTTCAGCCGTAGTCCACAAGGGACCGTAGGCGCTTCCTATTTCTGTTCCATGCATTGTGATGTATACTTTCTAATTCACTCCCCGTCCACTCCAGAATGTTATCGCTCCAGCGCTTGCGTCTTCTTCCTCTTTTGTTCTTTCTTTCTGGTTCACCTTCTATTATAGCAAGTAACAAACTGTCTCCTTTTCTCTTCCAGTGACTGTACTTATTGATCTTCCTTCTCTTCACCTGCATCAACAGCCCTTTCTTCTCAGGCACTTTCACTTGTTATCTGACCCATGCGTTTGTTCTGTGCTCTACCCAGCTTGTTCGTAGAACCCTTCTCCTTCACTTTTAAGTGATTCATGGAGAAACTTCTATGAATTGATTAATTAATTGATTGATTGCTCCAATGCTCCTTCGTTGGTTGAACTGTTAAGTGATTCATGGAGAAACAAATGGGCGTTCTATCAATTGATTAATTAATTGATTGATTGCTTAAATAATCCTGCGTTGGTTGAACTGGTAAATGATTCATATAGAAACAAATTGGCGTTTCTGAGCTGATTCATCCGTTTCTTCATTGAGTTCATAACAATATGTTTATTGCTGGTTTCTCCCATCCACCGTTATCCAGTATTATTATCACTTTACACAAAGGAAGTCAGTCGCACTATTCCTTAGTTTGACACTTTAATTGCTCGAACAATACGTAAAGTAGCCCATGTTAACATTCTCTTGACGTCAGTGCTAAATCCTATCTCTCTACTCCAGATTGTAGGAAGCCGCATTAACCAAATGAGAGAGTCACAAGTAACTGAACTCTAGAGCGGTTGACTTTGTTGCCATGACGATTCTTTCTTTGACACGCTTCTTTCCGAAAGACTCTACATTGATGACGTCGCACAAAGGCAGCAGATAGGCAAAGGCCTACATCAATGTGTAATGAACTTCCTTCCTTATACACTGACAGATCTTCGAAACCCTTCGCAAAGCTTAAGTAAGCTCTTCAGTAACTCTTTATCAATCTGTTGCTAAAATCTGTAACGACGCTCATAGATCTCAGAGGTCTTCTCGCTATTCTTTATTACAAACTATTAAGCAATCTATTGTGTATTTATAATTTAGGTCATACAATACGTCAATTTTATAGGCAATTCTTGAATCATTTGGGAGTTTCACCTTTAACTGGAAAAACTTTTTCTAACTCTCCTTTTTCTAGTATTCATCGACGTGCTGAAAACTGTTTTTATTCGTTTTCTCGTCTCACCTTTTTAAGAATTGGATCTCGTTCTCAACGAAAGTCTTCCTTTCGTCTAAGCACACCTATTTACTTAATGTAAATAGAAGTTCTGCTCTCCTCTTTTAGTATGTCTCTCGTTAGTACTTAATGTATTCTATTGTTAATGCTGCGGTCTTAACCCAGCATGTTTTATAAATTGTGATTAATTGATTCAAGGATAGTAGTAGAATACGCAGAAAGATCACCCGTATCATGTTTTCTCATTATGTTTCACATACGCGTCCAGTGTTGGGCTCTTATCTTTATACTAATAATTTGTTTTCCGCCTGGCTTGTCAATTGCAGACGTCACTCTTATATATCTTGATAGAGCTAGTGAAGCCCAACTCATAGGGGGAAGTGTAGAGTGACTGATTAGTTAATGTTACAAGTTACATAAGTAAGTTAGTGTCAGAGTTTTCTTGGTTAAGTGTAAATTTAATACATTCTAAAGTCTATTGGCCAAGACCCTAAATTCGTTTCCTTTATAATTGGTTTAAAGATAATTGAAACGATGAAAAATTACAGGTAAGTCATGATGGGTAGAAAAATGGACGTCATGGAATGCAGGTAAAATTCTAGCGTTTTGGACAACACGAACGAAAACCATTATTATTTGCTTTTGTTAGTGTGGCCCAAAACGTTGATTTTTTTACCTTCTTTTTGTGACGTCCGTATTATTCCAACAATCATGTCTCACAATTGATTTAATAGTCTATTCCTTAATTTTGCCGACGAGGACGTCTAAACTTAAGCAGTAGTTAATGATGGCAGTAATTAAAAGTCCTTACGGCAAATGGTAAGTTATATACTAAAATGAAAAAAGAATGTTAAAGATTCTATCGTATCGGAAGGGGCGAAAATTATCGTATAATCCGGATTAAACTTTAAAATGGCTAAGAACAGATATTTTACCGCCTGGATTTTATATTCTTACTGTATTAGGGCAACCATAATTACTCATATAATTATATTTCTGAATGGGCATTCTCTTTTCGATGATTACATATCTTTCAAAAAGATGTAGCCAATAGCTCGCGTATCAACCTTTTCCCCTGGGTCTCAGTCCGAGTCAAGACCCGTAGATTTCGATTGAGTGGTTATGCCTACCGAGACATTAGCTCACCTGCTGGGCAAACCATCACAGGGGCACCAACCCAGTCGCAGACAAGTAGGGAGCGTCCAGTAATATACTTTGTAGATGCCCTTCTGAAAGACCTAAGTTCCCACAGGACCAGGCAGCTGGAAAACCTAATCGCGGTCGTGTAGCATGACGTCATCTTTTTTGTTTACCGCAAGGATAACCAACCAAAAACATAACTAACTAACTAACTAACTAACTAACTAAATAAATAAATGGTTTCATGTGATTCACTATTAGGAACTGTGATTCTCTAACAATTGGAAGCTCCATGCGTGTGTCATGACGCACTAGTCAATGTGTAACCCCGTTGCTAATTGAATAGCGAGTCCGTTTCATTGAAAACTTGATCATATTATTTTGTTCCTTTCAAATAGGCCTTACCATGTTGTGTAAGACAATGATGCAATCTCTCTCGTATGTTTTATATCAGGTATTGATGATCGATATATTGATGCTGCAGAGAAATATATGCTCTGCTCGATATAGACCATTCCTGAATTCTGCATTTCTCTCTCACCTTTATCACAAATAGTACTGTAAGAAAGATTTAACAAGATAAATACAAGGCAGAAATCGTTATCCGCTTGTAAAAATAACAGCCAGGCTGAGAATCTTTGAAAAAGGGGACATATTGAGACTTTTCTTTCTTTTAATCTAACGTCGCGTCATACTTTACCGTTGACATCTTCAGAGTAATAAGAAGCTAATTGCCTAAGCGGATGAAAATTAACTATCAAACAATCATTTCACATTATGTATCTTAGTGAAGGTATGAATTATTGAAATAAATTACTGCAAATCGCCTTGTTATTCTCTATCGAGAAGCATATAAAAAATTTAAAGGTAACGCTACAGAAATTTAAACTGAGGTATAAGCAAAGAAATAGTAGGAAAGAGGTAACTAACAGGGGACAAATAACATTTAAAGCAAATCAAACGAGGAAGATGACATATTGTTGTTCTTCAAAATAGGCCTTTTCTTAAAAGCGGGACACAAATACTTAATTCCTACTGAGAACAAGCTATCATCTTATGATATTATTAAAGATTTGCTAATTAAACACCTGTATATTGTCATGAAAATTCATTCATTCTCAGCCTGTCATGCCACGCGCATACTTCGCGGACAGGCTCCATCTAACATAAACGTTTTCTGGGTCTCCAACGCAGGCTAGCCACTGCTGGTAGATGGCCTGCTCATTTCGTTCAACGGTTGATGACTGTGTGTCACTTGCATCCACAATGTGGACTCCATGTGCTGTCACCTGTATTCTCAATGTCATCTCTTTGCCTTATTCATGATCTTTCTCCTCCTCTCCTTCCCTCTCTGGGTGTCTATCCGGTATCGTTATGTCTCAGTTGTCATTGCTTACCCTAGGAACATGTCTTCCCCCTGTCCTATCATACTTTTCACTTTCTTGATAACGTCAGTCAATTGTGTCTTACTTCTTAGGGTCTCACTCCCTGATTTTAACTCTTCTGGTGATATTTAGCATCGATCTTTCTATACTTCGAGGTTAATTTCTTCGTCTTTTGGGAGCGTCCATGTTTCTGTCCCATAAGTCACTGCCTGTAATATGACTGTGTGCACAACCTGCGTCTCTTTAGATAAAGTAGCGTCCCTTATCCTTCATAAAGCTGTTTTGAATCTCTGGTCGATTTCCTTGGTAATGTCACTTCCTGGTGAAATAAAAGCTTGATAAGTTTCTTATAAACATTATTATACTTTATTTTAAAAAGTGTATCAAACTACAGCTTATGTGCAACGTATCGGATTAACTCCTGGGAGAGTGTTGGCTGTCTGTAATTGCATCGCAGTGTCCATATTTGAGAACCCCTAAACCCTTACTGTACTCGCAACTTAGATGCGCCATACTGTTTTGACTTACCTCACTTCTCATTTTCCTGTAGACTGGGAACTAACCTAAACATAGCACTCAAACAATGGTCGCTTTTATGGTCCTGCAACTTGAGATAAATAGGCAAGGAAGCCCACTGACGCCATTTCTTTGTTCCTAAATCTGAGAAGGCACAGGCTAAACAGAGTTAAACAAGCTTGTAAATGATCTTCATTTTAGCGATGTCTTTCTACATCACCACTATAGTACTTCACTAGTTAATATGTATATATCAACGGAGGCTTTTTGCGGTCATGAACCGTTTGCTTCAGGTTTTCGGTTTCATTTCGTCATTTTTCTACCATGGAACATTCTATTCTTACCCACCAAAGCCACAGTTTAATATGGCGATAGTTTCATGGATTAGAAGTCAACTCTAATGTTGTAAATCAACGCTTAAGGATTTCTAACATTGAAAAGAATGAAAAGATCTCAATGTCAGGAATCTATGACGTAATATAGCGGATGTTGCCTCGTTCCTAAACAAAGATTTTCTGTGCCGTTGTTAGATTTCAAACCATTTGACTTTGTGGCCTCATTGTCGAGTGAAAGAACAGAGACATGCGTTAAAGACCTCAGCTGCACCTTTTACACAGTCGTATAGTTTTGACAAGTTTCATGATGGCTTTTACTAGAACCCAGGGATACAGGGGATCTTAAGCGGGCAGTTCCTCCAAGACAACCTATCTCCGTAATGTACCTTGGAATCCCTTTAGATCTCAAAATGAGTATTTCGGAGTGTACGAAATACCGATATTCAAATATTTTAGCTCAACAACCTCAGACACTTCCTTGCACCCCACTTTTCTGCTCTGTTTAAAATTGCATCCCTCCCCCGTTAATTTAAGGCTAGGCTTTGCGCTGAGCTTACTACTTGAAACAGCAACAGAGAGAATGTATCGCATTGCCTAATCTACCAAATGCAGTGCAAATTATTATAAGCGAGACAGTTTTCACCCGTAGATAAAAAAACAACAAAGGCAACAAAATCGTTAAAACTCGTACTCATATTTTAGTTTAAAAATAATACCAAGAAGACAAGCAGTGTCAAATTTATGATTAACATATCACGGGTGTGGCAAACAATAGAGTACTAATGTGTGACCTTACGATTCAGTGAATATCAGGAATTTGATAGTATTTTGGGCTCACTTTGCTCTCTTCTTGTTGAAATAGATAACCTATTCAGATTTGAGTACCATACTTTGAGCAATCATTGAGATACGCCCTTTCAAAGTTTAAATTATGCCTATCAAAACCTATATAAATGAACGCAGTTCATAATATTGTGATCTAAGTAAAACTAAGTTTTCTTTTCTTCTGAGCAAAACTAAGACTTTTTTCATATTAAAATAGCTGTTTGTCGCAGTTGGTATGAGATTTAAATGCGTTATTTTGTATACGGGCATTTTGTGGCAGGGTTAACACTGTTATGCAGTTATGATTACGATTCCTTGCAAAATGTTTTTTTGACGTCATCCCTTCTGTACTCTATATTTTGAAAAACTCTGGCATAAGAACACTGTGTTAAAAATGGTGGTTTATCACCAAAATGTATAAGGGAACAGTTTTATTTTAAGTTTTACAGCTGAATACTTTGACTATCTTAAGTGTTCGAGAATTTTTTACAGCAATGTACTTATGAAGTTAACAAAAAGTTAGAGATATGATCACTTGGATTCGAACCTAAGCATTCAGTATTCTTTCTCCACCTTTAACCCTGTTCGTGTAGAGGAGTGAGGCAATTTTACGAACTCTTTAAACTCTTTAACACAAGTTTAATATGACGCCACAGGAAGCGTGGAACGGGTTTGAAAGGGGGATGAAGGGGTGAACCAAAAGAATTGGGATCGAGAGGGTGTTCCGAGCCCCGAAATTTTGAGACTTTTTGAACGCTTAATTTTATCAATATAAAACAAGGATTATGGAGCTGGAATAATTTTGTCACAACTATTTTAACACTCTCCAGACTTTTCCGAAAAAAAGTGGTGGATCCTAGCCCCCCGCTCCCAGCTTTGCGCTCCATGACCCACATCCAAATTTTAGTTTGGTTGTCAATATTTATAAGTGAAAGTGATGGAATTCATATGAAAAATTATCTTTCCATATGCTAGCTTTCACATTAGTAATTAAAAATTTTAACTGCAGTTGTAATCACCTCAATAAAAATTGATACGGAAGCAATATCCTGAATTAGAAAAACTTGCAATTACCATTTCTCAGAAACAAGAATGGATTTACCCAATAGTATAAAAACTGAGAATTAACAAATACAGTGTGCTGTTGTTTATTAGCGCAACCTTGTGCCTAGATGATACAAATCATATCTTTCACTCAAGCAACACAATGCAATAACTGCAAATTTAGAGCGCCATAGTAGCACTTAACGGACTTCAAGATCAACGACAATGCAAGGATCCAAGATGTCTATTACTTCCACTATTGCTACCAGATACCCCTCGTACTTTGAACGAGGTCGCAGAGAACATCGCGTCATGGGCTTTCTCATTTCAGCAATGATAACTTCCATATCTTCAAATTTATTCTTAGAAGATTCCTTAAGTTGGCAAATCAAGATCAGAAGAACATGTTGTTCTCCCTCGCTGTGATTTACACGCCAACTAATCTGCCAGCCTAACACTTCCGCTTTAGCACATGGAATCTGTTTGCTTGATAGGTTTTTTTGGTTAATCAGTGATGACTTGGACTTTATTACTGGAAACGTATGGTTATAAATTCCACAAGCTTGAGAAATAGGAACAGGCTAATATGTCGTCTTATCCTATCGTGATTTACATCCCAGCTTATCTACCACCCTAAAATTTCAATGTTAGGACATGCAGCTATGAGGCTAACTCCATAAAACTAGGGGCAGTTTTCTATGACAAATATTCCCAAAGGCTATGAAACCAGTAGCGGATAGTGGTCATTTATAATGTTCACTTGCAATAACCGGCATCATCCAGACATTAACTGAAAATTTATTTACTCTATATTTTAACAGGGGAGTTAAAAGTTTATCAGACGGAACATGCCAACACTGGCTCCCCTTCTTAGCTACGGGCTTGCACTTACACTGCAGTACCGTAGCCAGACTATCTCTGTAGGGCATGCTTATTACCTATGACCATATTTTGGGGTATGCTTCATAAATTTAAGGAATACGGGCCAGCGTGTTCATCAATTAGCATAATTTTTTGTAACCCCTTCTGGAAAATCGGTGAACCCTTTTATAAAGCAGGGCAGAAGTGGCGGAGTGAAAAACTTGGGTGGCCTCAATCCATACTTTAGCCACTAAGCATTGAGTAATTGGCATCATTATAACAAAAAACATGCCGGATCAATGTGAATTGGAAGTTGCCACAAGCACTCGTACAAACCAGGTGTCTGTAGTTAACTACACTTCAAAATTTCAAATTTAGGTGTGCAGATTTGATATATTGAAAAAGATATGTAGAGCAGAGTATTCAAAAAATCTGAGAAATGCTTTGACACTTTTCAAAACTCTAGGACAGACGACCATGAACTAAGGGATGTTATTTTACCTTGAAGTCCACTTCTAGAGGATGCTAAGCATACCAAGCATCCACCTGGCTACGGTACTGTTACATTGTATCCGTTATCATTTTTAAGATGACACTGTGGTAAAATCAGAAGCAAACATGCCTCGTAATGAATATGTAGTCTCGAATCAAACAAGAATCGAATGTAGAACGGACCAGATTCCGCACTACTTCAGGTCTTTTGAAACAGTGATTTCTTTGTTTGAATAGACCTTGTGATTGTTTCCTTGTGTACAAACAATAGCCCAAGACGAGCTGCAAACCTTCAGCACGACTTGGGGATTATTGACGTAACTTAAGAGGAAAACGCAATCAAAGGATTGGTTCTGGTTGTGAAAATGGGCTACGTGATTGGACCAACAAAAAGAATTCAGGGAAATGTATAATTGGCATAAATCTGGAATATGGCGAACTTTTGTAGCGTGTGCAGCGTTCACCTAGGATTCTCAGAATACACGTCCTTGCATGAAGCTGCAAAATAAGGGGACTATACGTGCTTCAATCCTACTAATAAGGGGCGGAATTGAAGGAAGAAAGCCTGCTTTGGGGTGAAGCCAACCCTTGTTTTCCTCTCTTTGTATCTTACACTTGTAAATAGAAACAAGGGAGCTAAAAAGTCATTGTCAAAGTCATTGCCATGACAGTTTGCGCCCTAGGTTTTTGCTAAGCATAAAGAATTTATCTATAAAAAGTATAAATCTATAGTTCAAGTATTTTAATGGAGCTTTTGGCATTTCTGAGCAGCCGTATTTTAATTTTTCTTATCACCAACGTTGGTGGCGTAACACTTCCCTTTCCATGTTGATTGAATTTTGCCACTGTTATTAGAGGAGCATGGAAAGAGCAATGCTGAGAATCACTCGGAAGGACCAGGTCAAGAATGAAGTTATAAGATCAAGAATCAAAGTGAGAGACATTACAGAGAAAATAGAATTCACAAAAGGCCAGTGGGCAGGACATCTCGCCCGAATGGAAAACAACAGACGGGCTAAGAAAACAACTGAGTGGCGGCCAAGAGAAGGAAGCAGAGCTAAAGGAAGACCAAAGAGGAGATGGCGTGATGAGATTGAAGAGAAGGCTGGTAGCACGTGGATGCAGAGAGCACACGATCGGAAGGCGTGGAGGAAACTGTGGAGGCTACTCGCCAGCAGTGACGTGAACAGCTGACATGATGATGATGATGATGATGATGATGATGATGATGATGATGATGATTAGATTCTCTATAGATGAAGAGATTTTGCAACAATCTTATCATATACATTTTTGTGTTTAAGAGCCATTGCCTGATATGACTGGTTTTTACCTCTTAATGACAAAAATGGTTCATTCTGAAGTATTTCGACCTCAAAGGAACAAGAACACCATTTATATGGTACATAATACAAGCATTTATTTCCAGATCGACAAAATGCCTGGTGGCTAAAGACTTCTCAGACAATAGAATTCAATAAATTTTTTCCATTCCTTCATGAACGTTAGAGACTCTTTTGTGTTATGAACACTACCCGAATGTATGACAGAAGTATTATTAGTCACTAAATTTTGTACTGGTTAAGCGATTGCCACTAGTGTTGATGAAAACTTTGTGAGTATGTAATGTTTGCAAACAGTCAAAATTCACACATTGTTCATGCACCGCCTTCGACCCAGATGACAAAGTTGAACCACGCAACGTATGCGAAGCACACGACCAACGCGGTTTCGGCCACCATTTTCAAAAGCGAGTACACTTTTTTTAGTAACAGCCAGATAATTTGGGCTGAGGTTCAGTGTTCTTATTTTTTCGTTCGCAAGCAGACTCGTCTGTTTTTATTTTGTTCTTAAGACAACTGCTTCTTGTAGGTAAACGAGTTGGGGGTCTGTATGAAAATGGTTAGTTTTTGTACTGTAACAACAAACTCAGAGAGTACAACATTTCATTCAGCGACGGTTCATCGGACTACATAAGAGTCGAAGACATTGATGGCGTTGAACTAATTTTGTTGTAAAGCACTACGCAACAAATTATGTTTTTTATGAGTTTTCATCCAGCCTGGTGTTGCTCTTAAATTGTTCTTAATGTTTTGACAATATGAGCCTCAATGTTCTTACTAGATTTGTTCTTACTAAAAAAGAGTGTAACCAATGCAGGACCGACAGTGGCTGGAAGGTTCTTCTTGTACAGTATAATTTACATAGATAGTGTTTGAATGCTTCTACCAGTAATGAAAGATGAGATTCCTTTGGTAATAAGGGAACTTTCGATAAGATATCTTTGTAGCCATAGTTCTACTGGAAGCCTTCACTCCTTCTGTTCTTTATCAGGGAATTTGTAAACAAACTTTTCCCCCAGGAGAATCATATTTGCTACGGCTTATTTAAAATTAAGGAAAAGATAAAAGTTTCTGTTCAAACAAAATTTTTATGATGGCATACTCTTCTTGCTTACCAAACCTGCAGTTCCAAACAAGAGCCATAAAAGGTTGTCATGACAACTAGTTGCAATAGTTGCGGTTCATCTCATCGTCTGTTTCTCCGGATGTGGAGATTTAAAACAAATCCGAATTGATCTTTGTTATTCTCCTTCCCCATTGTGATTAAATTGGCAGATTTGTTCTCATGTTCCTCTTTTAGATTCCTTCTCTTGTTCCTTTACTATCTGACTTGTCGCTTATGAGGTGTCAAAGAGATGGGAACACATCTTCGCCAAAACACACTATTTCAGATTAGCGCAAAGTTCATTGACATTTTACCATTCTAATCTCACTTCAATCCCCATTGTTTAGAAGGCATTTGTAAGAGGTGAAGGAAAATTCCGTATGATTGTAATTTCTGGATGGGAACGATTACCTTAGATCCTGAATGAAGCGCCCGGGGCCACTCACGCAGCTGGTCCTTTAAGACAGGTGGGGTGGTTTGGATTTCCAAAATATCAAATGGCGGGGGGGGCGGGGGTCACAATTTATATCATTCTCTGGAAATAATCCTAAAAATGGTATCCATTCAATTTCATATCATACTTGGTTACATAGTTAAAAAATGTCAGAGTTTGTTAAATTCAACTGTGGCATTGTATAGTCGAAATTCTAGCTGGGATAAGTAAATTGCCACTAAGCCATTGGTTTAAAGTCGTAAGAGAATTTTTGTTCACTTAAGCCAAAAGACACAATTTTTGCGAAGTACTGAAGTTATATCTCACGGAAGGCATTTTTGAGGAATACTTCAACGCACATACTATGGACATAAGGGCAAGAGTCATCCCATAGTCATCCCTTACGTCTGACGTTTTTGGTTTCCGATGCATTGTGATATACTAAAGTGAAAAATGTATATGCCGATAAGAATGTAAGGTGGGGCGGAATACGCTGGTAAATTTTCTTAGGGAGGGGTGCCCGCCTTTGCCCCTCCCCCCTTTACCTTTGTGAGCGCCCGTTGCGCTTATTTGCGATCGTAGATTCTAAGACTGCTTACTAAACTGGGCTTTCAAACTCAAAAGATTGAAAGTAACCAGGTTGGATTACGGCAAAATAACATCATTTGCCGTATGGTTTATTGTGAGGAACGACCACTGCAGTGGATACGATAAACCCATAAGCAATAAATAGGAGTTTCTTAAGTTCCTGATGAGTTAACGTTGTGAAATCTTGTGTTTCAATAACAAATTTGTTGAAAGTAGTAGGAATTAAATGGAAGAATTGTATTTAAAATCATCACCTTCACAGTTTTCTTGTACGTGGTTTACCCCGCACCTGCAAGGATGTAAGCTGAAGGAAGATCGTACCTGATGATAGTGCAAATAACGGAGGTTCACAACGGCACCCCACAGGGAATAGAAGAACGAGAAAATGATGACTTAAGCTGATTAGTAAACTGAACTGGAAAACTTTGACCTATTAAGCAATGAAGGCAACAGTTAATAAGTGAACTGATTTAGGATTTTCATGATACGCACATTGATTCAGCGCTGGATTGAGCAATTCTTCTTATATTTTGAGGCTTAGATATGCCACTTGAGCTTCATAACACTGTAAAAGTGTTCTCGTACGCGTTTCTGGAAATGTCGTGGTGTCTCACCCACATGACAAGGATTACATTTTAAGCAAACAAATCAGTAAGGGGTACGCAAGCGCATCTTCGCACTTCTACGATTCTTAGCAAGTCAATAGTATGCTACTTTTGCGAAACGCCAATGCCGTAATGACGTTAGTTATTGTAAGTAAATCTTTTAATGTTAATGTTACTTTAATTATTATATGACATCCAAAATAACAATAATTACCACGAAATTAAATCTAAAGTTCGTCAACTGATTAAGTACCCTTTGTGATGTTTAGTAGTAATATTGCTTAGATAGGCGCGTAGGCGTCTCAGCAAGTCACATCAGACTGACAGAAAACCATTAATCAGCAGTTAAAATGTATGATTCTGCACTTTCGATGCTGTAAAATGATGTCATTTTTATTTAGATCGTGTAACTTTTTAGTATAATTAAATGCATTGTACATAAGAAAATTGTATTGCAGTTGGAGTTAAAGAAGTAGATTCACCTCGTATTTGGGTGTGTAGTGCAAATCTTGTCTCCTTTTTCGTCATTGCCTAATCGCATCCTGCGCGTACATCACACCCTTGTGCCTCTTCCGTCGCCCCCTCCCCCCATTTCTGAGTGTTTTGGCTGGTTATGGTCTTTTCGAAGCAAGAAATATACTTGCAAATATTTCCACAATAGCATTGGTTAAGGCATTGAATTTCTTCGTCGATCAGGTTGGAATGTATCCCAATGAAGGGAAATAGTAAATATAACCGTTCCTACTTGTTATAAGTAACAGTTTTAGATGTGTTACCAAAAGCCTCGTTTAGCATTTGGTCATTCAATTTTACAATTTAATATTTTTAATATGAAATATCTTACTTCGAAGAATGTTTCAAAAATTCATGATATCATCGTTAAAAACCATCCATGTGTTGTTGATTTTAAAGTTTCCATCAATTATCTTTTCTGATTAAAATAATTTTACATCTATAGCAAGTAAAACTGTAAAAGCTACTAAATGAACCTGAATTACAAAAATGGTGGTGATAGTTTTGATGAAGCCGTTGTCTTTGTGTACGTCTGAGAAAGATAACTTGTATGCGCTGCGTATTGACGTTGCACTCCAGTACTTCATGTGCCCGTGCCCGTCTTTCATAAATCCCCTTTGTACAAATGGAGAAGTCTGAGAGAAAGCGTTTGTCAGCCCTAATGCATTGTTACCATGAATCGTGTTTGGCTTAAATTGCATCTCTTAACTATGAGTCAACCGGAAAATTGTCGTAACGAACGGTTGTATTTCTCAAAGTTCCAAAGCAGTTAGTTTCAAGCCTACTTTAAAAGCGAGAACGATTGTTAGGCCAACATCGTCATATCCTGTTACTGTACTATCATATCTATAAATAAGGGCTCAGGGAGTCCCGTAACGCAAGTTAACTGTCATTCTGGTCTCATTGGTAAGGAAAACAGTTAAAACAACTACAAGCAACACCCGAACACGATTACAGAACAATGTGGAGGAGACTGGTACTTAGAAGATGAAGAATTTCTGTGAAGGTTGGATCTTGGTATCTTGGAACCAATTGATAAATTTCAATTAACTAAATAATATTTGTTTTGAAAAGAACACTAGAGAAATAAAAATTATGTCAGCACCAGTCATCGAACCCATGATCCACGCTTTCGCGGCGTGCGCTCTACCAACTGAGCTAAGTGAACTCCGATATTAACATACTCTATTTCTCTAGTTGCCACATTAGCTCTCAATCATCCACCAGTGGACATCGACATCCAGGTCAACGAAATTAGAGAACAGCCTCTCTGTTCGGTATGACTTGACCAAGTAAGAATTACCCTCCGGCCCGTCATCAATCAAAAGCCCAATAAAGTTAGAAAGTATCATCGAGAAGAGAGGATTTGAAATGTTAGTTTTGAAAAGAACACCAGAGAAATAGAAAGTAAATAAATAATAATATTTATTATTATCTAAATAATATCTCTACCATGTTAACTAATAAAGCTGTGTATCTATGGAGTGGCTGAATTTGTAAATAGTGCTCTTTAATTTCCCAAGTATAGGGGCGAAAGAGAGGTCGTTCACTAGCTACGTTGCTGGGTCGTTCACTAAGTCGCTACTGCAAACCGTAGTGGGATGAAGAGAAAAGGGAAAAGCAAATTTAAAGACATCAGGACCTGAAAACGGAGCTCTGCAGAATATGAGAACGACAATTGTTGCCATTGTTTTAGGGCACTTTGGACGATCTCAAAATTGCATTAACATTATCTATCAAAGATCAATGTAAAAGTAGCTATTACACAAATGCAAACTACTGTGTAACTGAGCACAGCTGG
This sequence comes from Alatinidae sp. Z8VKAUB7J3, assembly GCA_010016025.2. Classification (NCBI taxonomy): domain Eukaryota; kingdom Metazoa; phylum Cnidaria; class Cubozoa; order Carybdeida; family Alatinidae; species Alatinidae sp. Z8VKAUB7J3. The sequence goes on along the minus strand of JAAAKM020000045.1, from coordinate 232 downwards.
AATAAAGGCTGGGGGAAACTAGAAAAACACATGAGCAAACATCTTGTTGGGCAGGTTTCCCCACTACCCACGAACATTGATGTCCGCCGGAGAAACTGAGGACTGAAACATCTGCCAACAAATGTTTTGCCTGTCCACAACTCGCGGGGAAACTGATTAAAACATCTTGATCTCTGGCTCTGTCAACGCTGTGGAAACGAAGGATTGTCATCGTGTCTGTGCTGACAGTTTA